>QTSX02004514.1:0-109421 GCA_014839935.2 Entomophthora muscae | reverse complement strand
AGTTAAAAAAGTAAATGAGTGGAAATGTGTTTATTAGTGATAATATTATGCTGGGAGGAGCTGGGAGTGCTTTATTTACCATAGTGTTGGTTAAAACGTTAAGAAGCTCTCTGTACTAATCCCCAAGTTAAAGTGTTGAGTGGGTGAGTGTCAAGTGGTGCTCATAGTGCGTCACATATTAATTTAGCCTTAATTCTGAGCATTTGATTAGTTGAATTCAAAACTGATTGGGTGTCAAGTGGATAGAGTTGAACAAAGAAGATGTAGAGCTTCAGTTTTTTATAAATTACATATGAAATCTCTTAATAAATTGGGCTTGATTTATGTGGCACCAATTTATCCACAAACCCAGGAATGGCATAATGTAAAACAAGTGGGGTATTTGATTAATGTCTATGCCACTAAATCCAGTATAGTGGTGCTTGGGAGCCTAATTGATAACTATGAACACTAATAATAAAAATATAATAGTAAATAATAAATTTTATATAAGCGCATATGTATTTTATTAATGAAATTAAAACTTTGGCTTAAAAAAGTGTCAAACTGGTCACTTTTTGGTTTAGAGTGTTGTAAACAGGTTTTTTCATTTATATTAGTAAATTTACTTATAAATTGCCCCTTAAATTGGTATTTTAGCTAACTGAATTATTAAACAGAGTCAAGTTTGAGTAAATTTAACCTTGGTTTTTGGTTTTGGACCCCTAAATTACTAGTAAAAATTAGCTTAAAATTGGTTAAGCCAAAAATACTAATAGATTCACATATGCGGCACTTGACTCCCTGGTACTCGACAATTTGTCAAGTACCAGGGAGTCAATCACCAGGGAGTCAAACTTATTACAGTTGTCGTGTAATCACAAAGTCACACCCCTCTCTTTAACATGGTCTAGATCAGGCCACACAGCAATCTGTGTGGATTTCTTTGCAGCTTTTGTAGCAGGTCACAGTTGCTGCCTTGCTCCATTGTGTAGCTCACAAAATATAAATTGATTGGGCCTCAATGATAAAATAGATGATCTCTCTTTGTGCTAGGCACAGGATGTAAGATTAAAATGGGTTTCAAGGATGAAACATGTGGTATTGTTTTGTGCAAAGCACTGGTGTTGTAGTGATCAACAAATATTTAATATTCAACACAAATATAAAAAGGGGAATACAAGGGCAACCCACAGCAGGAGACAGCAGCGCCTGCCTCTGCGGATCAGTTATAAAAAGCACCAAAAGTCTAGTGGAAGAGACAAAGATGACTTATTGGGAGTCAAGGAAGCAAGAATATAAGTCAGTTACAAATTTTGATTCAAGCTGACTGGAATGAATTCTAAATATATGTAGCCAATTAGAATTCACTACAACACCAGATGTAAATTTAGAGCCATTTCAGTTGTTGGATCTCATTTTTAACTCAGATTTATTAAAATCTTTATCCATCACTATCTTACAATGGTAGTTTCAATTAAGCCCCAGTTTTTTTAGCAAATTATGTCAAAACACTTGTTAATTCAATGAGCATATATCTCTTTCAACCAAAAGGAATGGTTTACATTCTCATTATTGAGCACAACACAAAACAAGGTAAGGTTGTGCTTGACCATAGCATGATCTATGCAGGATTTTTTTGCAACTTGAAGGCCACATAATGATTTGTGACCAGCCACCAAAGTCACAAACCAGACTGTGATGGGTAGGCTTGTTTACGCTACAGATTGTGACAGTTTCAGTGCCCCTCCTATCTCTACCCGGGATTGGGGTTAGTGGATTTACAACAATAGCCGCTTTTTAATAAGGCAGCCATCTGGATCAAACCTGGTCCCAGATCTATCAGAATCTAGCAGGCTCCAGCTATTTTATAAGCATTTTGTAACTGTGCTGTTTTAGCAGAGTTACAAGGGGAAAAATATTTAGAAACTAGATAATATTATTTAATGAGAGATAATTATTATATAGTTAATGTAAATCATGGATAACAGGAACATGATTGTGTTGATCACATGGTGGGATGGTGAAGGGGGTGGCCTGATCCTGGTGTCAAAACAGCAGGCTTGCCCGCCAGCAAGGTTCCAAGTAAGTGGGTTTGTGACCCGCAATCTGATTACCTGGCCACGCAAAGCCAGACTAGGAAGTCAACTTGAATTGCCAAATCCAACAACATGAACAAATGCTGATCCCCTACGGTGGATACCTTGTTTTGGTGCTTGGCTCATTACCAGGATCAAGCCACCCCCTTCACCATCCAACTGTATGACAAATGCTACCATGTTCCTGTTACCCATGACTCACATTAACTATATAATTATTATCTCCCAATAAAGAATGTTATCTAGTTTCTAAACATTTTCCCCTTATAACTCTGCTAAAACAGCACAGTTACAACATTGGTAGCACAGGTAAGTTTTCCACCCTACTGCATCTTGTAAAATTCTGCCTGTTGCCTGTACTTGCCACAGCCAACAAATCCTTGACAGAATCATGACTGGCCTTTCATTGGACTGGACCCCGTACACCCCTGGTGCCAAGAAACCTGATGGTTTTGTCCTGTACCAGAACATGGTGATTCTGCTACCTGCCTTCAACGCCATGTCAGCACAGGGGTTCTTCCAGACGCCTGCCACTATCCCACAGCCAACTGACAAAAACACCATGCCCAACTATGTAGCCCAAAGACTCTGAAGCGCTGCCTTGGAACCTTTTTCTGGGGACAACAACAACAATGCTGCTGCATGGATCCAGTCTGCCCAGAGCAAGCTGACCCAGATGGAATGCCTGCAGCAATTTTGGATTACATAAATCTTCATCTGACTGACCCACAACACTGGCACCTGGTGCAACAAATGGCATAAGGAACATACCAAGAAGAACTGGGACACCTTCAAACAAGACTTCTTGGAAAGATTTGTGCTTAAAGACACTGCGCTCATGATCATACATTAATTAAAGAGCTTGACCCAGACAGGCATCATGAAGGAACTCACCCGCGCCTATGAGGAACTCTGACTACAGGCACCCTCTGACATGACCTTTGACACCCCAGTCATGCACCTCATGTACTATGACACCCTCAAATTGCATGTAATGAGACACGTGAACCTGGACCAGGTGACCAATCTACAGAGCCTGTATTGCAAGGCAGAGAAAGCAGAGCAAACATCCAACGCTCTTCACAAGGTGCAAACTGGAAAGCAAGAGAGACCCAAAGACTCTCACACAGGTGGGTACTCTACTTGACCACCCCCTGGAAACAATTGGAACAACACCAGTCATAAGCCTACAGGTTCAAATGAACATGTAAGTGGGAACAATGGGCAGTCAAACTGTACCCATTTCTTTATCACTGCCACCCAAGGCAACCAAGACAAGGAAAAAGCCCAGGGAGAGCATTAAGCAATCCAAGCTCTCCCTGCACAACTCCTGACTTGCCCAATGATGAGTACTGACCCGAGGATGTGGACCAATACCCAATGATCCAAGTACCCTCAGAAGACCTGGTACTGTACACCATTGCCAGACATCCCAATAAACTGATGTCCTATCCTTTCTGCTTTTGCAGTTACACAGGCTCAGCACTCCTGGACTCAGATATGGATCAAACCTTAGTTAACAGCAGCTTTGTGGATAAGTTCAAGCTGGCCACTAATCCTTTGCGGATTAAAAATGTGGTCCTGGCTGACAAACACCACATTGCCGTGACAAAGGAAACTGCCCCCTTCTCCGTCATGCTTGAGAACCTCCACTCCACCATTCAAGGTCCCGTCATTGACTTCCCAAAGTTTGACATTGTGCTGGGACTAGACTGGCTGCAAAAGAACAATCCTCACATAGACTAGGCGACCTTGGTGTTGACCATCAAGCATAAAGGTGTCAACTATCAGATCTACCCTGACTCAGTGGATTGACTCCTACGCAACCATGTCTTTGTGCACATTACAGAGACCCTGGACAAAAAGGAAAACCTGAAGACAATTGACTGGGACTCCTTTCAGTACAAGATCATACACTTCAAGGACCACCAAGATACCACTATGCCTCAGGATTGCAAAATTGTGGCCCGCCATCCAGAAATCTTCAAGGAGGCTCAACCTGGGTTACCCCCAGAAAAACACATCCAATATTCAATCAACTCAAAGGAGCTGTACCAAAAGCACAACCTATCTACTGGCTGACCCCAAACAAAGACAACGCCCTATGCGCTTACCTCAAGGAAGCATTGGAGAAAAGACTTATCTGCCCTTCACAATCTTCCTTTGGGGCCGCTGTATTCTTTGTGGCCAAGAAGGATGGTACCCTGCGCCTAGTCACAGACTACCAAGCCCTAAAAGAGGTTACCATCAATAATTGTTACCCACTATCACTTATTGATGACCTCTTTGACGCCTTTGGCAGAGCCACAGTCTTCTCCAAGATTGACCTAACCGCAGGCTATAATCAGATCCATATTAAGGAGGAAGACATTCCCAAAACAGCCTTCTGCACTAAATACGGCTCATACAAGTGTGTGGTACTCAACTTTGGTATGACAAACGCCCCCTCAACCTTTGTGATCTTCATGAACAAGGTGTTTGCCCCACACATAGGCAAGCATGCCTTAGTCTACCTAGATAACATCATTGTATATAGCCCCTTGGTAGAGCAGCACCACAAAGACCTAGAGGCAGTCTTTGCTACCCTGGCACAACACAAGCTGCTGGCCAAGCCCTCCAAGTGCCAGTTCTTCCACAAGCAACTGCCTTTCCTGGGACACATAGTCTCAAAATATGGCATCAAACCCAATAGTCAAAAGATACAGGCCATCTTCAAGATGCCACCACCCAAGGATAAGTTAGAACTCTGCAACTTCCTGGGGATGGTAGTCTGTGTACAACACTTCATACCTGACTGTGGTGTCTTGACTGCCCCCTTATCCTCCATAACAGGCGCCAAATCCAAGTTTTTGTGGACCCCCCAACGTGACCTCTGTTTTAGATGTCTTAAGGAGAAACTCACAACAGTGCCTACCCTGCAGTACCCCAAACGTGATGGGGAATACCAAATGGAGACTGACGCCTCAGAAGCATCCATTGGGGGAGTACTACAAATCAAAAATAAGAATAGTGACTTCCTTCCCATAGCCTATGAATCACAAAAGTTGACAGATGGCAAGTGTTAATATCCAATCCATGACAAGGAACTGTTGGCCATCTTACACTTCCTAGTCAAATGGCGTTGTTATCTAGTACAACAGGAAGAATTCACGGCACTGACTGACCACAAGTTGCTTATATATTTCAAAACTCCGGAAAATCTATCTTGCCGTCAAGCCCTCTGGATGGAACTCTTGGATAGATTCAATATGCTCATACAATACACACCTGGTCCAGAACTTGCCATGGTGGATGCCCTCTTGCGCCTGTATGTCTGCGCCACAAGAGAAGAAAATGGGCTCAACCCATACTGTCCCCTCTTGGTACTACAGACAAAAGACAAAGGCTTCCCCCTGGCACAACTGACATAACAAAAGAAACAGTCATCAAAAACAAACATCTATTTGCCAACGTGTATGGAAATTTTCACCAAAAAATATCCAATGGAACTACCATCCCGTACATCCCCACACACCAGTGAGTGGACACCATCCTAAAATACCATAGAGACCTAGGACACACCAAGAGTTGCAACCTATACAAGTTCCTTAAGCACAAGGCCTGGTGGCCAACCCTGTATTGTGATGTTCAAAAAGTCCTAGACCAATGTGAAGTGTGCAAGAAATTTGCAAAAAGCAAAACCCCACCAAAATCAGTACTACCCATCTGCACACAACTACCCTTCAAGGTGTGGGCCCTGGACATTGTTGGCCCCATGCCAGGGAAACACAATAATAAGAAATACATCATCACTGCTATAGACTTTGCTACACAATGGCCAGTAGCCCAAGCAGTAAAGTTGCACACTGGCAATGATGTGCAGCAGTTTATAGGAAGAGAAATAATCAGCAAGTTTAGAAAGCCAGAACTCCTAATAACTGACAGAGGGAAGTAATTGACCTCCAAAGACACCAATGTATACCTTGCTAAAAATGGGGTCAAACACACTGTGACAACATAATACCACCCACAGACCAATAAACGTGTAGAGTAGCTAAATGGCAGCCTTGTGCAAGCCTTAGCCAAACTCACTGCCAGGAGACCTGAAGACTGGTATAAGCAGCTATCAACTGCACTACTTGTGTGCCAAACCTGAGTGAACAGATCCACTGGAAGCCCCCCTTTGAGTTGGTATACAGCACACAGCCTAATATCATTCAAGCATTGACAGGACCCAAGCTGGAAATTCCAAGCAAAGTCCCCCCTTGCTCAGGCCCTCAGGTCATAGAGGCCAATAGTGATCAAACAGAAAAGGAAAACAAGCATCTGCAAAAAAATTTGTCCCCATCCAAGATAGACATGAAGTTGGGGACAAAGTTTGGGTCATGAACGTTGATAAAAGCAAACTACAACCCAATAAAGTAGGCCCAGTGATCATCCTAAAGGTAAAAAAATAACACTTACCTTGTGCAATGACTCAGGAAGCACAAACAAGACAAAATCCTCCACCACAATTGCCTGAGACCCTGCAAAGCAAGACAAAAAAACGCAAAACTGCCCTGCCTGTCACAGAACAACAGCTAGTCAAGTATGGCGCCTGGGCTCCTGAAAACCTCCCCAACAACCTACCCCCAGAGGAGGCCAACCTTCAGTTGGGGAGGTGTTGAAACAGCAGTCTCAAACCGCCAGCAAGGTTCTGAGTAAGCAGGTTTGTGACCTGCAATCCAATTACCCGGCCACTCAAAGCCAGACTAAGAAGTCAACTCAAATTGCCAAATCCAATAACATGAATCTCAGCTCTGGAAAGAGGAGATTTGATAGGTTCACTGTTAGGGAAGAGATTATCAATTCCTTTTATGAGGACTAAGGATGTCAATACACAATTTTTAACTTCAATATACCTTTAGCTTAAATAAGTAGACCAAAACACAGTCTTTACTATCTTAAACACAGATAAAAACTTAAGAAAGGGTATACTTGAAGAAAGCAAGAGTTGAATTCTTTATTATTGTTAGAAAAATATCCTTTTATAGAATTGTCATCTCATGGGCAGTTGACCCAAGAATCCTAGGGACGTACTGGTCTATGTATTGGGGTTTTACTGGTAGTGTTATCCCAAAAAGCATCTTGCCCAATGCTCCATTGCAGAGTTATTGTTATTGCATCATTTCTGCTCCTGACCTCATTCTAAGGCAAGCGTGATGCCGGCTGTAATGTCAAGCTGCTATTGTGGCTTTCTTCCTGAAAACCAGTCCATCCATCCCATGTCCTATGGGTGGGATCTACTCCATTACAGATTATAATAAAATAACACATGAAAAATATATCAAGGATTTTTTGGTGTTCAACCCCAGCCAATATAGGAAGAACTGGGTTAAACCATAGACTAACCACTATTGTGGTTATGATAATTGGGATGAGTATCTAAAAGTGCATTAACAGCCAAGTTTTCAGCTCCTGTGGAGCACTTGGATATTTTAGGGTTGTGCCGCTGCACTGCTGGATTGATCAAAGGTAGATAATTGATTTGGATCAGATTTAGGCAGACCAGTCCATTGATTTTGGGTCAGGAAAGATCATTCTTAATTCTTGGAGCAGTTTGGCCTTAGTGCCATCAAATTTGGTCAATGCATCAGCGTTTGGGCCAAACATCAATTTATTCTGAATATATTTCCAAATTCCAATCAATAGATTAATGGCTGAATTGTCAAGTCAAAAAGCCAGGGATTTCATGTTTCCCCCACTTGACTTGATAATACAGAAAAAAGAAAATGACAGACAACCGTAGTGTTATCACCAATACTGAAAGCAACACTTCAGATGCCAGAGCGCTTGAAAAAGAGTACATGAAGACCTTGTAAAATGTTCAGCTAAGGAGATACTTGGCACAGAAGTCTTCTACCTGTTAAAAAATAATCACTCAATATTTTGGAGAACTAGAGGAAACCATGTCTAAGTTATCTGTTGCCCTTACGTTTGACGCCACATTGGTTAGTAAAGTAGAGTCCTTAGATATTGAAACTGCGGTGGGTTGGTCTTATTTAGAGGGTCTAGGTCTCAAACTAGGAGAACACATTAATTTGATTAACAAACCAGAGAACTCTTGTCAGTCTTTCTTCAAGGTCACATCTGATGTTTTGGCTTCTGGCGTTGATTTGCGGCGCCAGCCTGATTTTGAGAAATTAGCCAAACTGGCGCAGTCTTTTTGAAACATGTCAGGTATCCTACAGGAGTTATTCTTTTGAGTTTTGAAATTGCATTGAGAAAGCAATGTACCAACTTGGTTAAGAAAAGGTTTTAATTATTGCCATGGTTATGACTATGCTTTTCTATCCAACTATGCAGTTAGTGAGTTAGATGCTACAATGGTCTCAGCCAATTTTATGACTGACATCCCAGAAAAACTTGTTGCATTTCAATTCTGCAAGTTAGTGATTATGAGCTGGAGCGTGGAAGTTTTCACCATTCCTGATTTTGAGCGTACCTTGTAGGTAAGTTCTTAAGATAATCAAGAATGTCAGGTTAGTGTGATGTTTGGCCATGTAAGTTCAAATCTTCACCTTGGTGACTATGTTGTAGCAGTTGCCCAAATGGCATTACTGGGAGCTCATGTAATGTTTCTTAAGGATAGTGTTCCTTGCTTTACTCTTTCTGACATGAATTGCTGTCTTGATGAGGCTTGCCGTCAGCTTTTCATATCAAAAGTAGAATTTCCCCCAATGTATGACAACATGGAAGATTTTCTGGTGGATTGCCTGATTCTGGCTGTGTGCTATATCCCTATCTCTGGATTGGGTTGTCTTTTGGATACTTGTTTTTGGATTGCACTTCCCATCATGTGTTGGAGCTCCTTGGATCATTACAAGCAGTGTATGTGGGCTTGCTGTATCCTGGTAATGGCAACAATTTGGCAGAAGATTAACACTGGTTTGGCCATTGGTTCACGTCAGCGTAAAGGGGATGCTCCTGCAAACATGGTTGAAAAAGACAAAGAATACATTCCACACCAGACACAACCTATATCTACAAGCAAGTGTGTGACCCGCAGTTCTAGTTGGCATTATGCCTGTTGTGGAAAAAGAATTTATGTAGAGGTTTCTTCTAGATGCATTTCTCAAAATGTGACTAAGGATATCAGCAATCATAACTTGACAAGCAAGGAAAAATTTGACAAGAGTGAAAAAAGCAATGAGGCAGAAGGTAGTCCCTCATCTAATTTGGATCAGTAGTGCAACTTCTGGGCATATTCTTGTTATTCTATGCTTATTTGCAATAAACAGAATTTTTAAAAATATATAAACAATTGATAGATATGAACTTTAATTAAATCAGGCAAAGTGGTCTCAAGTATTTAGCATGTACTCTGTTGACTATTGCCTTTGTCTTTGCATTCTTAATTGTGAAATCCTGTGTGGATGTCTTCTCAATAATCTCAAAAGGGCCAGTCTACAATGCTGTTAACTTGTGGGTTCTTCCAAACCCATTAGTATCACAGTATGCTACAATGTTGCCAACCTTATACTTGATGGGTGCCAGCCTGGTGATATCTGCACTGTCTTTTCTTGCAATTTTCTTTGCTATTGCAACTGAACCAATGAGGATTTAGTATTTAGAATCAGGGAAGACAACAGTCCAATAGAAAGGACAGGAATAATAAGAAGAAGGTATCATTGATTGTAAAATATTGTGATTAATACACTATATGGGGAAAGCCACACAGCCACAAGGGGGTGGCATGGTGGCTTGTTCCATGTAAGGATTAGAGCTGAGGAATAACTTGTGTGGGGATCAGCAAGTCAAATTGATAGCGCTCCTAATTAGGATGAAGTACCCGCCATTCAATATTGCCATCAGATTAGTTCATGTTGTTAGATACGTCAAGGGGCAACCCATTGAGCGCCCCCTGTGTATTATAAGATATGTTAGCAGGCAAGCCTGGGAGCTCAGTTGCAACATTGCAACAGTATTAGAATACACTAGGGCCTGCAACTTCACAAGAGTATCAGCTAATTGTGTCATATCCATTGTGGGGTCCACCTTGCTGCTACCATCTACAAGGGAATACAGAATGGGTAGCAAGGTGGGCTGGAGGCCGTACAGAAGGCTAAAAGGAGAATGCCCTGTACTTGAGTGTTTTGAGATGTTGTATGCAAAAGAAGCTGCCCCTAAGAAAGAAGACCATTGCAAGGTTTTATGGGTAGCCAGCTTTTGGATTGATTGCACCAAAGTGCCATTAACTTGTTCCACTAATCTGTTAGTTTCTGGATGATAGGACATTGATAATACTCCTCTGATTGCCATGAGTTCATTAAGCCCTGGAATGACATGAGAAGTGAAGTTTGTCCCATTATTGGTTAGGATAAATTGAGGACAGTCATGCTGGTGAATAATGTGCTCCAAAATGAATTTGGCAGTTGACAAAGCGCCAGGATCTCTGAGAGCTTTGGTTTCCACCCATCTGGTTAGATGATCAATTGCAACAATAACATATTTGGTATTAAGGCTGCTTGCTGGAAGAGGGCCCACTATATCAATTGAGATGGCGTGCCAAGCAAAGTTTGGCTTCACCAAGTTGTAGCAGAGCTTCTTGTTGAGAGGTTGATTGAGTTGGCATTCTATGCAAGCGCCAAGGATATTGTTTGTGTCTAACTGTATTGACTCCCAGAAGTATGATTCCTTAAGTTGCAACAAAGTCTTCATCAGGCCAGTGTGGCCTACTTCTCAATGCGCTTGAACAATAAGGTCTGTTTTTTTGAAGGGCTTTAGAAAGATAAGCTTTTTGCCATCCTTAATTTTGAACAATTTACTGTCTTCTGCAACACAGTCTTGGCTGAGAGTTTCAAGGTGTTTCTGTACTTTGGGCGGTTTGTCCTTAAAATCTCTGAGTTGCATCTTGTTAAACAGTTGGTCAGCCATTGGAAGCACATTGTTAATCATTGGTAAGCGTGACAGTCCATCAGCATTTTGGTGTGCCACACTGGCTCTATGATGTATCTCATAATCATAAGCTTGGAGTTTCAGGGCCCATCTGGCAAGGCAACCCTTGGGCTCTTTGAGGTTGTGTAACCATTGCAAGGAAGAGTGATCTGTTATAACCTTAAAATGTGTGACATGGAGATAAATGTGGAATTGTTTGTATTCATGAATAACTGCAAGGCATTCCTTTTCTGTTACTGTGTAATTGTGTTCATGAATATCCATGGTTCTGCTAGTATAGGCCACCGGGTGTTCATCACCATTTTCATCAAGTTGTGAGAGAACAGCTCCTACTACGGCAAAGGATGCATCTGTTTGAAAAATAAACTCTTTACCAAAGTCTAAATAGTGCAATACCAGTGTGGTTACCAGTAGTTGCTTAAGTTTGTTGAAAGCTATCTGGAACCCCTCCACCCAGACAAACTTGGAATTAGTCTTAAGTAAATGAAAGAGCAGTCTGGCAGTCTTAGAGAAATTTGGAATGAACTGCCGGTAGTATCCAACCATCCCAAGGAAAACTTGCACATCTCTCATGCTTTTGGGTGGTGGCATCTTCACCATGGCATCTACCTTGGGTTTCTGTGGGCTTAGACCTTTGGCATCTATTATAAATCCAAGATACTCCAACTTCTCCTTAAAGAGCTGGTATTTATGTGGCTTGATTTTCAGATTGGTGTCAGCAAGGCGTTTGAATACTGATCCAAGTGCTAAAGGTGTTGACTGAAGGTTTTTGAGAAGACATTAATATCATCAAGATAAACTAACACGCATGATAACTTGAGATCACTAAGTATAGAATCCATTGCCCGTTGAAAAGTAGCCAGTGCATTGCATAGTCTTTGCAGCATCCTGGTGGGATGATATAATCCCTGTGAAGTTATAATAGCACACTTTTCCTGGTCTTCAGAAGGGAGGTCAATCTGCCAGTATCTGCTGATGAGATCCATTGCAGAAAAGTACTTTGTACCACCAAGCCGGTCTAAGGCGTCATCAATACAAGGTAGGGATATGAATCCTTTTTGGTAATAAGGTTTAATCTACTATAGTCAATGACCACTTGGTTGGAGCCATCTTTCTTTTTTACAATAAGAATCAATGATGCCCAAGGACTGCAGCTGGGTACCAACATGCCTGTTTTCAAGAGCTTTGTTACTTTGTCTATAACCACTTTGTCTGCTGCTTTGGATCTTCTTATGGGTCTCATCTGTATGGGTGGCATGTCTCCAGTATAAATGTGATGCTGAACATTTCTTGCACAGCCCAAGTCAAAGATGTCCTTGGCAAAAATAGACTTGTATTTCTCAAATTGCTCCATTACAGCGTCCTGTTCCAAAGTAGATAATCCCACAAGATTCTCTCAAGGAATAACTGGGCATACTGGCGGTTCAGTATCAGGTAGCCCCATGTCAGCTAGACTTCCAAAATTCTTGAATCTGGCAATTTCCTCAGAGGGCTAAAGATGGAGAAATGCAATGACCTGTCCTTTTTTGACATGAATTGTATTAACAGTGAGGTTAGCTGCTAATACTTAGATTTCCTTGTGACCTGGAATGACTATTCCTGGGCATATTGATGGTTCTAGACAAGATCTTTGGTATGGCTGCTCAATCTTGTCATATAGCCCTTCAGGAATTTTGAGAGTCAATTCAGTCTCAAGAATATGCTGGTCACCTGGCTTTATCTCATAAGTCTTGTAGGCTCTCAAGGGAATCCCTTTGTTCTCCTCAATCTGGGTAGGTGGCATCAAAATCTTTTTTCCACTTTGGTAAAACTTCACTGGTATGATGCCATCCTGATACGTGATATTTATGTAGTTGCACCTTTTAGTCTCAGGAATTATACCATCCAGCGTGTGATATATGGGTAACTTCAGACCTAGGATTTCCAAGACATTTTCTTGAAAGTCAATATTGGCACCAAAGTTTTGCATGAATTGAGTGCCTATGAGGATGTCAAAATCTTTGTGAGGAAACACAATTGCAGGAGAGGAGACTGCAAGAGATCCAAATTGCAAGGGCAGTGCACTGTACATTCCTTGGGAAACAGTGGGTACTGGTCCCGCATTGCCATATTGTTTACAATAGTCTATATTGGGCGCTATTTTCAGTTGTTTAACCAAAGTGGTGGACACTATATTGACCGGAGTGCTGCTGTCAATTATGGCTTGGACCTTGACTTTGTTGACCAAAATGTCACAATACGTGCAATCAGAATAGGTAGAATTTTTGTTTAATAAGTGGATTGAAGAATTATTTGATGCTTCAACAAACTGTATCAAAGAATCAATAACACTAGGGTAGTAACTTGCCATTTCTTTGAAAGGCAACGCAATACCAACATTTTCCAAGCAGGGGGTATCTTCAGATCAAAGAGGTTCACCTGAATTCATCTCCATAATTTGCTGTGTGTATGGCTGGGCTACTATGGCCTCTCCCTCTTCTTCCAAGGCCGCTTTTTGACTTTGGGTTAAGACAGCACAAACATCATTTGAAACAACTTGATGAAGGGGATCAATGGGTTCATCCTTGACAAATAACTCAGTAGTGGTCATGTTGGTTTTATCAAAGCATGGCAGACTGGGAATAGCCGGCGCAGCTGTTGCAACATTGTTGCTGAGCACTGGCAGAGAGACTAGCATAACTGGCTTATCAGGAGGAATGTTGATTTCAAGCTCAGTAGAATATCCCTCTTCTACTGAGCTTGGTCTTTTCCCTGCTCTTTGGCGGGGACGTAGACCACATGTACCTTTTGTCCATTAGGGCATTTTGTGGCATAATGTCTCTTATTTCAACAGCGGTAGCAAGTGACATCTGTGAGAGGAATTTGTCTCTCTTGAGTTTGTGTGTTTTGGTACTACTGATTGCCAGTGTGTTAGTGTTGACAGGACAGTTATATCTGGGCTTTTCCTTGTTGGGTGCATTGTGGGTTGCTTCCAAACGGCAGAGATAGTCCAACATTTGCACCATGGTAAACTCTTGACCCAAAAAGAGATTCATTGCCCAATAAAGTTCCTGATAAGGTTTTACAGAGTTCTTCATTACCAACTTGGTGTTGTGTTCCACCATTGCACTGGCTCCTGGGAGGACTTGGGCTTTGTGATAAAATTGGTCAGCAAACTCAGAAAGCGTCTTGTTGGTCTTGAACTCAATATCAGAAAAGAGATCATTGTGTTCTATCATGAAAACAGTACTTTCAAATTCTCTCAGAATGGTACTTCTGGCGTCCTGGTATGCAATGTTGCCAGCAGGAAGACTTGGCATGATTATATCTCTACTCATAGAATCAAGTAAATTAATAATTAGGTATGCCTTTTTGGTGTCTGGTGCTCCTACTGTTGCCATCTTGTAAAGTCTCAAAAAGGTGTGCACATTTCCTTGGCAATCAAACTTTGGATTTACACCAACCTTGAATCTCTTGCCAGTGTTTTGTAGAAGTGGAGTTTGCGAGGAAGTTTGGGAAGGAAAACTGCTACACTGTGTATTTTGAGGAGGAGCCTGTCTTCTAGCACTTGGATTGGACAACATTGCCATCATGATGTTTGGGATGGTATGCTGCTCTGCTATGGGTGTATTGGCAGAAGTAGATTTTTAGCCCAGTTCATTCTGAAATATCTTGGGAGGCTTATAGCTCATATAGCTTGGTTTGCCCTCCAGGCTTTGAATGCAGTCCATGATAGAGAATTCCCATCTGGATTGATTAGCCTTGTATTGGTGAAATTTCCAAATCTCTTCTTGGGCTATTTCAAGAGCAGACTGGTAATCATTGATCTGGTATTGCTGTAGATCCACTTGATTCTGTAGCTCAGCAATTTGACCAAAAAATTTATTGTTATAATTCATGATGTCATCCACATTGGTCTGAAGGGCAGTAATGTGAATTTGTTGACCATCAAACATGGCCAAAGTGATGATGTGGCTGACAGCAGTCTGTAGCAATTTGACCTTGTCTTGTATTTCTCTTATTTTATGGGAAGTAGGACCAGTTGCAGGAGTGGAAGACGCAGCCGTGGATTCCTCAATCTGATGACAGCAATGATTTACTGCTTCAATCTGTTCAGTGGTCAGGCTGTGGTCCCAAAGGTGCGCTTCAATAATTCCAGGAAGGTTTTTGTCTAATTCACGGGTCAGGGTTTCTAGGCTGGTTTGAGTCCAACCCAAATGGCGTTGGTTAGACATGATACCCTTGCAGGCTTCAGTAAACAAGATCTCTAATCAGCAGAGCAGTTTGGCATAATTATTTGATGTATTTTCTGCATGTATGGCAAGGTCTTGCAATACAATCTGTTGATAAGAGATAACCATTTGCAAAGTGCAATTTATGGGCAAAAGAAATTTTGCAATGTATTCCTTGATGTATGTGAGGTCCAGATTCTGACTCATGAATGTTGCCGTAGTGATAGCGCAAAGGCGTTCATATTCCAGGAAGAGTTCATCTTGATTATGTGCTCAATAAAATAGAGGGCAGGTGGAGTCCATGTTATCAGTTGGGCTGGCTTGGTAGCCATATAGGAGGGATTGAGAAACCTGTGCCACTCTGTTGTGGGGTAGAGTTAATGGAGCTTGGTATACTACCATAGCGTGATTGCCAATGGTAATACCCTCAACGGAAGGAGTCATAGATTCCACTGGGCCAGCCACATTGGAAAAGGAACTGAAGGTACAGCAAATGAGCTTGGGTGCTGGTGTGGTATCCATGGGTTCTTGGTACAGTTTGCAGCTTTGAAGAAGGGGTATGTGTATTGATTTGTACCCCCTGTAGTGAGCACCAAATCTTGGCTCTGGAAAGAGGAGATTTTATAGGTTCACTGTTAGGGAAGAGAGTATCAACTCCTTGTATGAGGACTAAGGATGTCAATACACAATTGCTAACTTCAATATACCTTTAGCTTAACTAGGTAGACCAAACACAGTCTTCACTATCTTAAACACAGATAAAACCTTAATAAAGGGTATACTTGAAGAAAGCAAGAGCTGAATTCTTAATTATTGTTAGAAAAATATCATTTTATAGGATTTTTATCTCATGGGCAGTTGACCCAAAAATCCTAGGGCCGGACTGGCCTATGTATTGGGGTTTTACTGGATAGTGTTATCCCAAAAGGCATCTCACCCAATGCTCCATTGCAGATTTATTGTTATTGCATCATTTCTTCTCCTGACCTTGTCCTAAGGTGAGTGTGATGCCAGCTGTAATGTCAAGCTGCTATTGTGGCTTTCTTCCTGAAAACCAGTCCATCCATCCCATGTCCTATGGGTGGGATCTACTCCATTGCAGATTATAATAAAATAACACATGAAAAATATATCAAGGAGTTTTTGAGGTTCAACCCCAGCCAATATAGGAAGAACTGGGTTAACCCATAGACTAACCACTATTGTGGTTATGATGATTGGGATGAGTATCTAAAAGTGCATTAACACCCAAGTTTTCAGCTCCTATGGAGCACTTGGATATTTTAGGGTTGTGCCGCCGCACTGCTGGATTAATCAAAGGTGGATAATTGATTTGGATTGGATTTAGGCAGACCATGCATTGATTTTGGGCAGGAAAGATCATTCTTAATTCTTGGAGCAGTTTGGCCTTAGTGCTACCAAATTTGGCCAATGCATCAGCATTTGGGCCAAACATCAATTTATTCTGAATATATTTCCAAATTCCAATCAATAGATTGATGGTTGAATTGTTGAGTCAAAAAGCCAGGGATTTCACAATGAACAAATACTGATCCCCTACAGTGGATACCTTGTTTTGGCACTTGACACATTACCAGGATCAAGCCACCCCCTTCACCATCCAACTGTGTGATCAACACTATCATGTTTCTGTTACTCATGATTTACACCAGCTATATAATCATTATCTCTCAATAAAGAATATTATCTAGTTTCTAAACATTTTCCCCTTGTAACTCTGCTAGAACAGCACAGTTACAACACTATCTACTATGACTAAAATGACATTGAACAAATTTGATGGGGAAGTTCTACAATATAGTCCATTAAAACAGATTGCCAGAGTTCTGTTGGCATGTCTAGTGGTCTTAGCAGGCCTTCAGGCTTAGATCTACAGGTTTTGGTCTTCCTGCATGTCTCACAGCCCTCAATGTAGGTGGCCACGTCTTTGTCCATTCAGGGCCAAGCATAATTCTTCTTGATTCCTCAGAGTGTCTTGAGTCTGCCAGGGTGACCAGCCATCTCTTAGTTGTGATAGTCTATGAGAAGTTTGTTCCTTGTCTTGCCTTTGGGTACATAGATTTGGTTATGTAGTACCAGGGCAGTTCCTTTCAACAATAATCCTTTCTTATGGTGGTGGCTCTCAGGGTCAGAGGTCAAGTTGAAGATGAGTTCTGTTGAGTATTTGTCTAATTTATGCACCTCAATTATTTTGGGTTTGCAAGCCATTATCTTCATGTACATCAGCTGGATACCTAGGCTGGAAGGTTTGAGGAGTACTTGGGTGTTGTGGTCTTTGGTCTCAGATGTGGAGGGAATCATATCTGCTCTTCTGCTCAGTGTGTCAGGTACTATGTTGACTTTCCCAGGTTTATAGTCAATTGTCAGATTGTAGTTGACCAGTTCTAGGGCCCATCTGGCTTGTCTCTGGTTCAGCTGTCTGGGTTTAAAGAAGTAAACCAAGTTCTTGTGGTCAGTTAGGACTTTTTCTGGGAATTCAGCGCCACATAGGTACTGGCGCCAATGTTTCAGGGTCTTCATTATTGCAAGCATCTCATTATTGTAGATTAGGGTAGTTTCCTTTGACTGGCAGCATTTTCTTGGAGTAATATGCTACAGGATGTATCATACTATCCCCACCTTCCTGAAGAAGGACCCTGCCCACCGCAGAGTTGGATGTGTTGGTTTCCAGTATGAATGGCTTGGACGGGTCAGGCATGGCCAGGAAGGGGGCAGAAGTGAAAGCAAGTTTCAAGGCCTCAAAGGCAGAAGTACATTCAGGGGTCCAGACAAACTGGACTTTGTCAGAGCAAAGGCGGGTCAGGGGCAGAGTAATGTGAGAAAATTTTGGGTGAAATCCCTGCAATAATTTGCCAGGCCCAAAAAGCTTCTCACACCCTTTCTGCATTTGGGCACTGGCAAGGCAGTTACTGCTTCTACTTTGTCCTGTGACATGGCAAATCTGCCAGTTTTCACTACATATCCTAGGAATTTGACCTTGGACTGAAGGAATTAACATTTTTTCAGCTTGGCATGTAAGTTTGCCTGGGAGAGTTTCTCCAATATAAGGTCAAGGTGTTGGAGGTGTTCTTTGTGCAACTTGCTGTATATGAGGATGTTGTCCAAATATGCAACACAAAATTGGTCAAGGTACTTGCCTAGGGCTGTGTTGATCATCCTTTGGAAGGTGCTAGGGGCGTTGCACAGGCCAAATAGCATCACTAGTTATTCATACAACCCATATCTGGTTTTGAAGGCTGTCTTGTATTTGTCTCTGTCTTTGATTTGGATCTGATTGAAAGCATCTCTTAGGTCAATCTTCAAATACACCCGGGCTCCAGTCAGTACGTTGCAGAGGTTATCAGCGTTGGGAATGGGATAGTGGTTCTTCACCACAATGTTGTTTAGTTTCTGATAGTTTACACATGGGCGCTTTCTGCCATCTTTTTTTCCTACAAACAGCATGGGAGACAAGCAAGGGGCCTTTGACACTCAGATAAAACCCTTTTTGGTCATGTCCTCTAGGTAAGTCTTCAAGGCTACCTGTTTGTGGGGATTACAGCTGTAGATAGGGCTGTGGTGTGGTTGGGTCCCTGGTAACAGGTCTATTGCTTGGTTGTAAATTGAATGGCTGGGTAGTTTTGTGGCTTCTTCTTTGCTAAACACATAGTCCCATTTCTGTAGGGGGTAGGTAGTATCCCAACGCTGGGCTTTATCTTTATGGTTAAGAGTTTGTTGGGTGGTGTTCTGCTGGGGCTCATACATAAAGGAATAGTGTCACAAAAACAGGTTGTCCCAACGTAGCAGTTTGTTCACAATAGTTCAGGATCAGGCCGTGTTTTTTAGACCAGGAGTTGCCCAGTATTAGGGGGTGGGGTAAACCTGGCAAGAGGATCAAGGGGGTCAGGTACACATTCTGTCCAATTACCAAGGGAAGTTCTTGTTTGTATCTGTATCCTGTGTCCAGCAAGCTGTTTTCCATGATTACTTGTAGGCGGTGTTCTGAGGCTGACAGGCCTAGTTCCTTAGCCAGGCTGGAGTCAATGAAGCTTTCATCAGCTCCTGTATCAATGAAGGCTTCAATTTGGCACTTGATTCCCATTAGTTCCATGGTCACTTGAACAAATTTGTAAGATTGTGCAGAGGTGTTTATTTGTGCCAAGGATACAGGAGAGATATTCTTATTGGTGCAAGCTCTGGTGAGATGCCCTGCCTCATGGCATTAGAAACACAACCTATCTTGATAGTTATGTTGTAGTTCTTTGGGGGACATCCCTGGTCAATTTGGCATTTCAGTTCTGCCAACACGGGTAGGGTATGGGTTCAGACCTTCCTGGTTTAATCTCAGTCCTTTGCATAGGGTCAGTAGTTCCTCCAGGCTCAGTGTGGGTGGATGGTGTTTCAACAGTTCTTTAATGGCTAAATTAACTCCTTTTATGAAGATAATGGCAGCTAATTCATCCTCAAGTTGGGTGTGAGTCTTCAGTTTAAGGAACTCATCCACATAGGCTTGGATGGGCTGGTTCCCTTGTCATCTCTCCAACAGAGACAGTGCATAGTATCTGGTGTCTTGGTTGTCTCCAGTGATCATCAATTCACTTTCAAATTGGGAGTAATCAAGGCAAAATTTGACATCTTCAGTGGTGGCCTTTCCAAACCAATTCAGTGTGTCTCCTGACAGCATGGCGGCCACCCCCAGGACTTTATCAGTGTCACAGGGGTATGTGTTGGTGTTGGCTTGGAAGTGGAGACTGAGGACAGACATGGCTCTGCGAGCTTCTTCTAAGGTGAGTTTGCCCATCTGGGGCATGTCCACCTTGGACGTGGTCTGGTTCACTATCACATTTTGTACTTGTGACGTGGCCGTGTTCTGGGGTTCTGCCCCAAGTGCAGGGTCTTTCAATTCTTGGGCAGGTTGGTTCTTCATCCATGAGAATATCAGGGAGGCAATTGCCTTATGGGTGTAATAAGTAATTATCACAAACAAAAGCATACAAGTTTCCCCAAGTGTTAACAATATCTTGGGGCCCAGGTTACCATGTTTGTAAAATATTGTCATAATTTCAGGAAGCCAGGCATAGGTAGATGCATTGGTTGGCTTGGGACAGAATACAGCCAGGCCAGAGGGTAATGCCCACCATAGGATAGGTGCTAACTTGATAATATAGGATATGGATCACCCAAGCAAAGACCAGGGCCCTGAATTGGGCACCATAGTGTCTACCATTCCCGTCAAATTAATGTAGAGTACTCCAAACAGTTGGGTGGACGTAGTCTTGGCTGCGGTGGGGGTCTCCATTGGGCAGTTGGGTCATGGGGTTAAGGGCAGAGTCATGGGAACAAAGTAGGCCGGTAGATAATTGTACTTGTCTTTGAACAATAAGGGCGGTACCTTGATCCTCTTTCCTTCATGTCCTATGTATTCAGTTTCTCTAGTCCTTGCCAAGGGATTGGCAATGAGGATGGTCTCCAAGTTATACTTTGCGTAGGCGGGGTTGGGCGGGTATTTGGTAAAATTCACAGGTCCAAAGGGGCTCCTGGGAGACAGTATAGTGCCTGGGGAGGGTCAGCAGGTTGGTCTCCAGAGAGGGCAGTTGCCTGATGGTCTACTTGGCCGGAGTTAAGATGGAAGATCACTAAGACTAGATAAATTAATATTTGTTCAAACCAAAGGTTCATAAAACTTTATTATCAAAAATGACAATATGGTCATCACCATACCGCTAGGGCTTTTATACCATGGGTTTTGGCTTCTTCAATTTTTGCAGGGTTCAGGTTTGCAGACAAGGCACTGGCAGGGCATGGATCTTGGCTTAGAGTCTTGAGGGTGTCAGATCCAGGTTGTACCTGCTCTGGTGAACAGAAGTGGCAATGCTTTGTTTCACCGCTACTGTTCACCACGTCACCTGAGTAGTCCAATTGTACTACCCATCCTGGACAGAAGACTGGCAGCTGCTGGTAATCATTGTCAGAGTTAGCAGTAGGCTTTGTTTTAACCTCATTAAGGCAAGTTGCAACCTCTTCATAGGTCCAGATCTTTGGTGGCGCAAGGTTGGCAGCAATCTGGTGACCATTTGGGGAATTGTCCATGGGAGACTGACGGGCCTCGGAGTAACTTGTCAACTTGGGTTTGCAATTTAATAAGTTGGTGGGTTCCTGTCCACTTTGTGTGACTCAAGTAGTCTTTGGAGGGTCAGGATTTGATTCCAGGGTATCCAGTGTTGATTTTGAACCTCCAGTATTGACACTTGGCAGGTTGGCAGGTTTCTGTTCCCCCTGTTTGGGGTCATCTATCTCTGGTGGTCCAGGGTTTTACCCAACTGGCAGTTGGGCAGTTTCCTGTCTACTCTGGTCAACATAAGGCTTTCCCTTAGACCCAGGTTTCAATTCCCAGGTTTTCAATAAAAGTATTGAAATATCATTCATGACACTTGCTTACCCTTCAGCTCTTGTTTCTCCCCCTGGGAAGAAATACTGATTAATTTGGACTATCTATTAGCATGGTGTTGCCTGCGTTTGAAAAAAATTATAAAAGGCTAATTAAGTGATGCTGCATCAATGTCCACAAAGTCAAATAAATCACAAAAGTCTAAAATCTACACCAGCCAATCAGATGAAAGTTCAGAAATTAGTATGAAACCATCCAGTCTCCTTGGCTTTGCCCAGCAAAATTTCCCCCCTAGCCAATTATATCAGGTCAAATAATCATGTGATCATCCAATTTGCAACACATTCCCTTAAGTCTATCAAGGGGACTTTTAGTCCCCTGCTTGTTCATTCTCTTATTACATTAAAAGTTTAGAGTCTGTTGCTACACTATTTCTATTTTATTAAGTCTCAAACTCAGATTTTGAGTTCACTTGTAATCTTTAAAGGTATTAGTCATTTTCTTATCAAACATTACCTTCTTTTGGCCCTGTACAAACCCAGCAGCTTTCCCAAAACCCTAGGAGAAGTGTTAGTGTATAGTAGTTGTATTAAACACTTACGCTTTTGAAACTACAGTCTGAATTTGAAATTCAAGGAAATAGTTGATATAAATACTTATTTTTATATTGAATTTTTCTTGTTTTTGCTTGAGTTCAAACCTACTCTTGCTATTAGCATTGTTAATGCTATCCAAGGCCAACCGCAAGGCCACCCAAGCTTTTTGATCCATCCCTACTATAATTTTCTTGTAGCCACTCAGATTTACCTAATTCCTATAACAAAAAGGCTTGGAAATATTACCTTTGGACTCCAAATTTTCTGGAGCTTGCAATAATGATACACCCTGTTCTCAAGTTTGTGGTGTTTTCTTTGGCTCCATTTCTGTTACTCCTTTGGTTGACCTCCCCAGATCTTTGGGGCCAAATCTCCTCTTCTGTGTGCCTCATGGACAACAACCTCTCCAGTCTCCTGCACCTTCTGAGTAGCCTCTTCATCTCAGGTGAGGCACTGGTCAAGAGTCTGACTTGTGACAACCTAGACTTGTACTCTCCTGGCTTTTAATTACACACTCTCCCTGCTGAGAAACTATCTGTGTCCCCTTCTCCTCTGATGGAGGGAACCAACTTTGTCCCCCTGTAGGCACCTGAGGTTCTGACTCACATCCCCACCCACACACTTTGGTTTCTCACTAGTCTATTGTTGATGGGTCTGAATGCCTACTTTTTTCAACTCTCCCCTGTGTCCTCCCTCTGGTCCCCTCTTAAAGTGGCTGTCCCAGTGATTTACTGGGTGGTATCCTGGTGGTTTGTCTCACCTGGATGGGAGCCAAACTTAGTTAGTTTAGCCCCCCTCTCTTACAATATATGTGGCTCTTTCAACCAATGCTTAATTAATTTTCAATAAAAACTTTTTTATCCCTCTTGTCCTTTTCTTTTAATGGGTTTATCTTTGCTTTGGTATTTAGCTGTTATAGATGTATGTGTAGTAAATTATACATCTAGTATAGCTAAAAAGGGCTTATTTGTGATACCCTGACTTCAGGGCTTTGTGTGACCAAGTTACAATTAATCATCACCCTTTTTATTGTGTATTTGGATTGATGAGACCTTTTTTAATCTACTTATGTCCTTCAATATTTCATTAACTACTTTTTATATGTTTTTTGGAGTGTTAAAAGCAAACACCTGTTGAGATGTTTTTGCTACTAGTGATAGTGTAGATTGAGATAGCATAATTTGATATACCATACCCTATTATTAGATCATTATTTACTGTCTCAGAAAGGGTATATTTTTATCTATGGAAGAATCTATATGGATAGAAGAAAACATAGTGAAATTAAGGCGCTAAATAGTGATATTTTATGTCTGTGGAAAAAGGTGAATCATATACCTTATCTTTGATAAAAATATCCATTAAAAAGCCTAAACATAATATAATGATCTATAATGATGTAATATAAATGGATTAACTTTATATCTATTTAACATAAAATTTTGCACTATATCATTCCCATAGCAATATGTTATAATTAAGATATTGCGTTCCCATGAAACTTATCATATTTAATCTGATAAATACACTTCATATTGTCTTGTCCAAAACAAAGTATAATTTATACTTTAGATGCATAAATCTAATTATTAATTATACAAAGCCTAAAGTTTTATTAATGATGAAATATAAGATGGGGAATTCATATTATAAACTGAATAATATTTTTAAAAAGATAAGTAACATAGGCTCATATGACTGGCGAGTATAAGTCAGCATTACTACACTGCTAAAAAGTATGCGCCCACCGCGGATTGAACGCGGGACCTTCAGATCTTCAGTCTGATGCTCTCCCAACTAAGCTATAGCCGCTTTTTTGATTTTAGAAAAAGTGTACCAGTTTTTATATCAAATTATATTAGAAAAGCACAACAATTTATATGCTTCTCATCTCAAGACAAGCCGCAAAACAAATAAATTTTTCTTAAGATAAAAACTCAAAATGCTATTTTCTTCAATTTTTTATTCAAATAAAATATATATTATAGTTATGCATCATTGCTTAAATTCTCTTTTAGGGCCAATAGTAAATGTTAAGATATATTTACTTTGATAATTGTTATCATTAATAAATTATATATTTTATAATTAGAAATAAATTATGTGTCTTGCTTTTTACATACAGTGCAAAAATCTTTGATTGTATAGTGCACTGGGCATTCACTTGAATACAGTCATATGTAAGGATATGAGTAGTATTGTATCAGAAGAGCCAGGTTTGAATGAAAACATGATTATTGCCAAGGAATAGCTTATAATCACACAGAAGTACTTAAAGGTGATTTTATTTTAATTGATTAATTCTTCTTATACCTTCTCAAAGGTTAATTCCTGGACTGCTAGTAATGTCTTCTAGGACATTCTAACACACCCTTAATTTGGGTAATTATTAATCTAGGTTTGGCGCTTATTGCACATCAACCAATATAATATTTTCATCTTCACCCAGAACAGGTGACCCTTGCTGGCATGTAATATTTTAGATGCTTCAGGATCACTACCTACTATCCTAAACATACTTCAGGTTCAATGCTTAATAATATAATTAATATGAGAATATGAGATTATGGATAATCAAACCCAGTGTCTTGGTGCTTAATGTAAAAGTAAGGTGGCGCTTTGGCACCTACAATATTTGCAAGGTGGCACCTGTAATAATTTCAGTTGGCGCAGAGGTAAATCCCATATTAACTAAATGCTGCAGCGGCGCTTATCATTGGCTGACTTATGGTTCAGGTCAGCAGACTACTGCTGATCCAATATACATGTATTTTATACTACCAATTTATGGTGTTTGGCTGCTGTAATTAATATCTGCGGGCTCTGTCATAATTGGCATCATTAATTGGTCAAAATTTTCAATAATCTGGATCCATTAAAGAATTATAGTAAAATAATACTAATGAATTTACCTTTTAAAATAGGACCTTGTCACTTTTTTATTGGGCTTTTTATTTTTCTCCTATTTATGTTATCAGCCTTACTGGCCACTATCACACTAAAGATAAGATTTTTATTTCTCACTTTATTAAATATAATGTATAATAATATGTTGCAACTGTAGCAATAATATTTCAGTACTTAGATTATAGAAGACAGCAGTCCAATAGAAAGGACAAGAATAGGATTAAGGTATAGCTTATTGAGGAATAACAAAATTAATATACTATTTAGAGAAGCCACAATTCCACCAGGGGGTGGCATAGTGGCAGGTTCAACATAAGGTTTTGGGTTGGGAATATCTTGAGCAAGGGATACACGTTTTAGATTGGCTACACTCCTAATTAGTAGAAAGTGCCTGCTATTTGACATTACAACAGATAGGTTCATACCGTTAGTCACTTAATGAGGTGACTCTTTGAGCGCCCCCTGTGTATTGAAAGATGCATTAGCAGGCAGGAGAGGGATCTCAGCCACAACAAATAAAAAACTTATTATTGAACTACTACCCAGTTACAGTAGTTTTAAAACCTATGGAAACAAGCAAAAATGGTTCAGATTTAAACAAAATGAACACAGATGTAAACAAAATCAAAGCATCTGAAAACAAAAGTAAAATTAACCCAAATCTATTGTACTGTAAATTCAGAGCCCACTAGGAAAAATGCAGGATTGTCAAATTCTTTTTCATGAACTCACCAACTTAATGGAGTAATTTTTATCCCAGAACAACTTAATTTTTTCATATAAAAGAATGAAAAATATTCCAGTAAGTTGGTGAGTTTACACAAAAGAATTTGACAATCCCGCATTTTTCCCAACAGGTTCTGAATCTAAAGTAAATTAATATAAATTAATTGAGTTCTATTTTCATTTGCAGATTAGCTATTTTTGTTTCAATCTGAAGTATTTTTGCTTGTTGCCATAGGGTTTAAAACTACTGCACAATAAGCTTAATATGTTTTAGGCTTTTTAATTTTCATAACTAAAAAATAGCTGAGTTTCAATCTATTAATGTATCTTCTCAAACTTGGCCTCAGTACCTAAAAGTATTATTTCTGGGTTATTATTGACATAAAAACTTGACTCAGAAATTTAGCACAGTTAGTGATGTCCCAATAAAACCATAAAGGGGCCTAAATTTACAATTTAAGGGAGCAATATATACTACAATTTCAAAGCTATAGCTTTAAGAAAAATAAAATCAGATTTAAACAAAATAGAAGTGAGCCTAAAGCTATTGTTAATGTCAGGGACCCACTTGAAAGGGAATAAATCCCCAACCTTGTGGACCAAGGACCCTAGATTTAGCTCTGCAATAACCAAACCAATGTGAACTGTAACCATTGCAAGGTGCCCAAACTGACCTAGGAAGGCAAATCTCCCTGTAAGGGAGCTAAACCTTCCTAGGAGATAATATAATACCAGGTATATCAACAGGTAGAAGGACTTGTTGGGTCTAACCAGGGAAACCTCAGCTTTGGAAGGCTTAAAAGTAGAGCAGCCATAGTGTAATTTTCTCCCCCAATGTCCAGAGGGATATTTAAACCATTCATGAGCCAAGGACTCCTCTTGGTGAGAGTCCCCTGGTGAAGAGTTTTGCTAATCAGTGGTACAGGTTGGTCCTTCAAGGGAAAGTACAACATACAGTAGAGAGATTAGAAACCAGAACAGGAAATAGTTTCCTTTCATGGTTCTAAGAGGAAGTCAAAGTAGAAGTGTGTGCAAGATGGAATAAAAAAGAATCTTTATTTTTGGAACAAGAGTAAAGATAATCAAAACTGACTCAAATATTGCTTTGTAAGATAAAATAAAGTAGAGGACCATTGGGTAAAGGATGGTTAAAAACCAGGTTTTTTAGGGCAGAAACCTGAGAGGTTTTTAACAAGGGTTTTCTTAACCTGATTTGTTATCAAACCAAGAAACCAAGAGAAACAGAGACAACAGAGGAAACAGAACCATATGCTATGCTGAAAACATATAAAGAAGCCAAGTTGCATGCAGTTTGGGCTGAGAAGAACGTCAAGCACCACTGGTGTGATTGTTGGAGATGAAAGCAAAAACTGCTGGAAGAGCAACCAATCAAAACCCAAGTGGTTGGTGAAGTTTTTGTTGATTATATTAACCTTTCTTAACTTAGGATTGAAAGCAAAAGCAAAAGTTGAATGAATCAATTCAATATAAATAGGTAATACATGTTTAACCTCTTCACTAACATTAACGCTAATGTTTCCAAGGAGGTCCAGAGTTTGAATCCTGTCCTGATCCTTAGTTACATTAATTAGTTCAAGTTTAAGTTCTTTGTTGGCTGTTAGTGATGAACCAATTTTTGAATGTAAAATGTTGTTAATTGAACACACATTGTTGTAGTCAGGAGAGAATTCCCTGACGGTTAATCAATACAGTAGTTTTATAACCTGTTAAGAAAAAAATCATCTCAGTCTAAAAAAATTGAATTGGATCCAAATATATTGTAATTTAGTATAAATTCCTTTATTTTTGATTTTTTTTAGACTAAGTTGATTTTGTTTATCTCAACAGGTTATAAAACTACTGTATAAATTTGTTGGTTTTAATTATAGTTTGCATCTGAGTTGATTTTACTTAGTGCTATAGCTTTGAAAACTACTATAGCCAATAAGAATTTAATAAGTATATATTAAATTTATTGATTTTTAAATTGTAATTTGACTATTGTATCCATTGCAAAATGGTTTATCTATGAATATTACCCAACTCCAGAATGTGTGGATTAAAATTGGAAGAGAAACAACAATTGTTTAAAATACTTTTATATGGTTGGATATTTAAACTCTTGACTGGGAATTGAATTGGCTGGAGAAAAATGAGCTTGGTTAAATTAAAGCAATTTAATTTAAGTTATATACATAATTGTTAGTTTAAGTAGGAGGTGTTTGATTTGAAAATTTTTACTGATTGATTTTAGATTGCAAAATAAGAAAAAAATCCACTCAGATTTATCACTTGATCCAATTGGCTGCATATTGTTTTAAGGTCAATGCATCTATCACCTTATCTCAGTGGCTTGCATATTTGGGTTTTATTTATTTTTAAGTGAAATAATATAATATTCCACTTGGATGTATCAGCTGATACAAGTGGCTGCATATTGTTTTAGAGTAACCCTTGCTTACTATTCATCATCCAAATAATGAAACAAGTGGAGTAAACAGGTGACAATAATATTAAGATTCATCAAAATGATTTTCATAAAACTTAAAGTACCTAGATATATTTTCAGCTACTTTCAATCAAAATAGTACTAAAAATGATGCTCTAGCTTCTCTAGATGCTGAGATATATAGCAAAGCTTTGGAATTGGATTTGTGTCATAATCAAAGACCTAGACTCAACATTATGAATTCAAATTCACACTTATTACACATCAAAAGAACCAAAAAAATTATCTCTGTGAATAATAAGCTAATATTAATTTTCAATAGCTTATTTTAACACTACATATCAGCTCTAATTTTTGAAGGGATTTGGAAAAACAAATATTAAATTTAAAAACCATTGGTTTTATTTTACTAAAATGAATAATAATACTTCACTTATTTAGATTTCTATTCTATATTTATAGCCATGTGATTCTCAGGGGCTTTGAGGTAGAAGGTGGCAAGGTGAAGCAGTAAGAAAGAAAACACAGCAAGACTATTATCTACTTACTTACCAGAATTCTCATTCAAGATATTTAAGTATTATAAGACTTTTAGGTATGTGGTTATGTTATTTGATATTTTTATTTAAGTTAACTGGGGAATTTATATAGTGAGCCAGGGGAAGAGAAGGGAAGGGTAAAATTGTGGGTGGGTAAAACTGCCTCACACAGCAATTAAGAGTGTCAAGGTGCAAGTCCTTGAGTCTTGTCACGTCAATTGGTGCACACTTAATTACTCCCTTCAGGGGGTAAAACAAAAACTCAAAGAAGGGAAGAGTGAGTCATTTTGACTGGTATGGCCTGAGCCAGGTGCATCTGGAGTTGTTCTAAAGTTAGGAACATACAAGAATATTCAGCAGGAGTTCACCCAGATTGGCAGAAGAGGGAATAACCAGATAAAAGAATTGGGTCAGGTTATGGGATGGGAGAGAAGGACTATTTTTTGGGGAATATCATCTGGAAGGGTCTATACCATAGTCTAGAACAGGCCTGGTTTTGGGGCCAGATTTACATAGGATTAAGGGCCAAAGAACTTTCTGATGAATCACCAATTGATGAATCTTTAGCTAACCACAGATGTGTCAATGAGTCACCCATTGATTGCTATTTTACTTTGCTTATGAGTCACTAATTAATGCATCTGGGGATAACCACAGATCTGTCTATGGATCACTCATTGTTGCCTAGATTCCAAATTTGAGAAGCAGCTCTCCTTATATCATCCCAATATAGAAGTAAACCAAATACAGTAGGTGGTTCCAGATCCAAACTTTTAAGCAAGTAAACTGCACCACAACTTGGAATATGCAGATTTATTTCAATTAAATAAAAGTTAAATTAACTTTTAAGAAAGTTTTAAGCTTATTTTTAAATTATTATTGGTGATAAATGATCCCACTGTCAAAACAATGGGGCCAACCCCTGGTAAGGTTTTTCCCAAACAGTTAAATGACCCACAACCAAACTTTCCCATGACCCAAAGCCAAATGCAGAAGTCAACTCAAATTACCAAATCCAGCAACAGGACCTAGTGACAATCCCAGTACAGTGGACAACTCAATTTAGCACTTGACTCATTATAAAGATCATGGTGTCTCCTGTTTAATCCAATTAAGTTATCATCAAAATCATGTTCCTGTTATCAGATTTCACCTTAGCTATATAATACCCATATCTCAATAAAGATTACTATCTAGTTTCCAATCATTTTCCCCCTTGTAACTCTGCTAAAACAGCACAGTTACAAAACAACTCTTAAAATTCAATAAAATATATTGTATTTATTATTAATTTAACTTTATATCTTTCCTTGAACCAGGAAACCACCTATTTGTAACATATAGTCAGAATTTAAAATTAATAGAAATAAACCAAATTTTGACGCCAATTAAGAGCAGGCTTGTCAAGAATTTGTGACTTGAAGGAAAGATATTTATTATTGGTCATGTAGTTGTATTGATAGGGGATTGTATGGCAACAACCTAGGCTACCATTTGGGTCTTTGATATGGCTACAGCCTAGCAGGTCCATGTCAGTCTGTAGAAGAAATTCACTTGGTCTGCAAGTAGACAGCAACACACTCTACTTGGATGCTTCTGACTACTGGGCGGCAGCTAGTATTGATACTGGGATAGAGATATGTTTTCTCTATCTACAAGGAGTGATAATTCTGATCAATCTCTAATTAAAAGAGCAAATTACATAGGGTGGATAAGCCCTCTTGCCAGATTATTATCTGGCGCCTCTAACTCTTATTGATCAGTCTTCTATTCCCCAGACTGTCAATCTCAACCCCCAGAGCTAGGAAGCCATACCATACTGGCATGGGACTTCAATTAATTACCAAACCCCATATAAGCATACCAGGGTCCTGGCGGCACCTTGTCTATAGTTCATACATATTTGAGATTCAATCACCCTGTAAATGGGTTATTTTCATCTTGCATTGTCCATCTAAACAACCTTCCATATTGGCTGTATGTTCAGATTTAAGTCCTGGAGCTTGAATGTTTGGCAGAGGTGTGTCCTTCAAGCATATTTGTGAACCATCAAGATTATTGGCATACATGCAGAACAATAGAAAGTCTAGAAATAGATCATGTTCAAGCTTCAGGGTAATTATCAATATTCTGATTACCTAAAGCTATCAATGGGATCACACAGATACTTCTTTAAGCTTGACAGCTCTGTGGCAATTGGCTGTTGGGAGCTAATGAGTCAGAAGAATGATGTTCAAGTCTACCAAATTATTCCAAAATCCTAACAAGGCTTAATTATTGTTGTAAAACAAGAAGAAATTTACTATTGAAAATGGCAAGTTATAACTAATTTTAATTTTAGACTAACTTCAATAACGTTGCAACTGAACCAACAATAGTCCAGTATTTGATTGGGGAAGACAAAAGTCTAATAGAAAGGACAATAATAAGAATAAGATTTAGTTTATCAAGGAATACCATGATTAATATACCATATAAAGAAGCCACAAGTACACAGGGGGTGGCACAGTGGCAGGTTCAATATAAGGTTTGGGCTGTGAAATAACTTGTGCAGGGATCAGTGTGTCAAATTGGCAGCACTCCTAATTAGAAGATAGTGCCCAAATTATTTTTGTCATCAGATTGATCCATGTCATTAGACACATGATGGGGTGACTCTTTGAGCCCCCTGTGTATCATAAGATACATTAGCAGGCAAGGATGGAAACTTGGTTGCAACAATAATAAAACTCCTCATTGTCAATATAAACTAAAATTCATAGATATTTCTTAATAAAAAATACTTTATCCAGAATATCTCCATTTATTATAAGTTATTTATATCTACTCTCTGCCCTTTGTCTCACAATCATTTGTCACAGTAACAAATAATTCAAAGCATTGTTTTTACATTAGTTTTAAAAGCTATGGTGTAAAGCAAAATCAACCCATATGTAAACAAAATCAGCTCATATGTAAGAGAAATTAACTCAGATGCAAGCAAAATTTAAAAAATGAATTCAAATTGATTAAAAATAGATTTGGGTTCTGTTAGAGTTTTTTAAATAAGGTCTGAGATCAAATAGAAGTCATGGGGATAAATTTCCCAGACTAAAATCAGAACCAAGAACAAAGATGTGCACTGAAGCTTTAAACCTAAAAATCTATGAAGGAAGGAATGAAGCATGAAAAAAAGACAATTAACAACACAGAAAACAGGAGATGTTAATGGACCACCAAAAAGAAATGCTTTCAAGATAAGGGGTACAAAACCTGCTGGTCCTGCATGGAGAATTTTCTCAGCCATGCCAAGACGGCGGCAGCCATGGCCTGAGAAGGGGGTATTTTTGACCCCAAGGTAGCTTTCATATAGTGAGGGATGACTTTATTGAGAGTAGGTAAAACTATCTGAAAACTTGTTTTCAGAGGGGAAATAGGAGGGACTATAACTCAACTGGGAGGAAAAAACTTGAATCTTATTGGGAGGCTGGAAATATTTTAACCTCTTGGCTAGAGACTTCTTCCAAAGCGTCAATGACATCATAACTTGATATTTTTGGGCAGCTGGCTGGTCAACTGCCAAGCGCCAATGGGTAGTGATTTCTTGTAATCTTCAACACATAATTATTTGGACATAATTCAGGGAGATGCAGGTGAATTCCTTTGCCATCAACAGGGGCAGCTTTAACCCATTTTTTGTCAATGACTAAATTTAGATCATACAATACTTTCAAGGATTTTGCTGTTTTCCTGTTGCCATTATTTTTCTTTGGGCAATCTATCCCAGGCAAAAATGACACTACTGTGACAGGTTCAGCTCAATTTCTTTTTGAGATTAATTGATTTTGTTTGCAGATGATTTTTTCTTAGTGCCATAGCTTTTAAAACTTATATATTATATTTGTGGTTTATTATAGCTTTAAAACCACTGATGAGTTCTTATTAACCCCCAATTATCTAATTAAACTAGAAGACACATGTTAAGACCAGAAATTATATAGCATATTTTAACATCATTAAAAAAGAAAACCAACATGAAATCACAATTGAAACAAAGAAATAAAAGTATGAAAACCAAACATCATAATTCAAGTGAGATTCAATATTGATTTCATTATAAAACTAGACTGACAATGACTAAGTGAACACCTTCACTGGCTTACTAAGGAAAAATATCACTTAAAATTTTCAGCTTATAAAATGGTAGGCTTAGAACCCAAAAACTTCACATATTAATAATAAATATACTCTTTACAATATCTAGTGCTTAGAACTTAAAAGTCATATATATATCATCATTGTATCTAAAAGATCAAGCTGCAATTTAAAGACTGATCCAAAAACTCAATCTTAATCCAATTAAGCTTCAGATGTTTTCTACATAGAAATCTACCTTAAAGATGCTAGCTGTCTGAAAGTTGACAACCATAAACAAGGTATTCTTTAGTTCAACTGCCAGAGCTCATGTTTTTTCTGTATCAAAGTTTAAAACTTTAACACCAATCTTTAAAATTTAGGGGGCTCCAATCTTTTCCTGATAAACCCCTTAATGCTGCATGCCATACTATATATTGCAGTTTTTTAATATTTAAATGTAATAAAAGTTCCCAAGCAATATTTTTTCAGCTTCATCTTCAATTTTTCTATAGCTTGTTCACTCTAATCATACTTCCTTCTTAAAAAGCCTTTAATTTATAGGTTGAATCATAGATACCCCAGCCCAAAAAGAACCTGTCTAAGAAGAAGACTCCCACAGACACTATTAGGGCTAAGGCTTCTTCTAAAAACTAAGTGTCTAAGAGGCAGCCTATTTATTTAAAAGTAGAAGACTTATAAAGCCTCAGCTTCTGAAGTGAACTATGATGATAGGATCATCTCTCATAGCCGGTAGAAATATGAGGAAGATGAAGATCCCATCAATAGACAGAGGACCAAAGGAATATCCTAGCTCAAACCCTCCCCCAACCCTTTCCCATCTTCTTCTTCTTCCTCTGATAAACATGAATATGTTGAGGCTCATGAATACTTGCCTGGTTTTCAAAACTCTCTTCTTAGGCCCCAGGACCCAACAAAGGTCCCCAATATTTGCAATTTTGTTGGCAAGTTTAATGCCCCTTATTCCTTGCCCTAATATCTCCCCATTATAAGCAATGGGAACAGGCCTGCCATGGTGGTTAATGGGTTCATGTTCTCCTACAGCAATACTAACTAGAGCTTCAAGAGCTGCCACTATAACTGTGAGGAACACTCCTTCCCAGTTCAGCTCAGCGCAGAGCACTGTGATAGGGTGCAAACCATCAAGGGAAAGTATAAATGCACCATGCCAAACATGTTTATATCCTGCCTGGTCAAGTAGTATCTTGTGCAGGTAATTCTCATCTTCAAATATCTTTTATCCACCCAACTGGCTATGCTTACATATAAGAACCTGCCTCCCATCAATATAAAGAAGATGTCAACCCACAATAAGTTGGTTAAATTTGTAAGTGATAGGGGTCAAGCCTTGAACTTCCTGGTCAGGAGAGCCACCAACATCAACTACCTGGTATTAAATGACACCCTCCAGAAGATGTAATATAATGAGATATTTCTGCTTAATGAAAATGGGCAGGAAGCAGAAGATATGATTGTACTCTAATCCATTGAACAAGACCTGGAGCAGCTCAGCTCTGCTATCAATTGTCTATATGCCAGGGCATTTCCCACCTGCCCTCCCTATTATGCGGTTATGGGTGATTCATGGGAAGCTTGATGCCCAGGTGATCACCCCAGTTTACTACCTCTTTTCTGGTACCAAGACAGAGGTCTACACCAAGAAATTCACAATATTTAGAGGTTCTCTGAGCTCTCTAACTGCCATCAAGCTGGTCCCCTATTCCCATATCACCAGAGCAGATCCTTCCTCTGCTGAGATGGGCAAGGCTGCCCTTGCCTTTAAACTGATAGATCATACACATTCCCTTGTGCCAAAGGGTATAATAACAAACTTTGATCTTTTTAAGTTCAAAGGCTTTAAGGACACCTTGAATATAGAGGTTCAGGACTGTTTGTTCTATTTTAGGCAGCCCCCTCTAAAATCTCAGAGGAGAGCAGGAGATTGTGACGCTCCTGTTTATCAGCCACTGAAACATGTCCTGGGTCAAAACTGGGTGTCAACTGGGAGGGTTTGTCACCCTTCAGGTGATTATTTTTCAGTGCTGATGCACTATATTTAGCCTTTAGGATGGAGAATTCCCTAAAAACCTTCCCTATGATTTTTCTGTCATCTACTTCATGAATCATAACCTCAGCTGGAGTGCTCATCTCATCAGGGTTGTAAAGCTTGTGAAAGAGTCTATTGATCTCAGTTCCCAAGAATTCTCTGTCCCTGGATGTTGGCTTGAGCTGTTTAGCCAGCCTGTCCCGTTTATCTTCAGGAGTTTGGCTTCTGGAAAAAATTCCTGCAGCAATGCCTGTAGATGTTCTCTCCCCCTGTTTTGGGGTAGTAAATGTGGGATGAGATAAGTTTATTAGGGTTATGAATAGCCTTTATTCAAACAATAGGAATATTTTGTTGGAAACTGTTAGGACTGATAGTTTAAGTCTCAACTGATATTTCCTATTTTGTTGATATTTATGCCAAGACTTTTGTTTGTTTGTTTCTCCTTTACCATCTTTGGTTGTTTATATCTCTGTGAATACTGAATCATTTCAGCCCAAACTAGTGTCAGCCAAAAGCCCTCAATTCCAGCTTTCAGAATTGTACTCTTGACAATATATTTCTGATTCAAAATTATGAGTTAATCTTGCTTAAACATAATTTTCCTAGCATCTCTGTTTCATAGAATTGGGTATAGAAACTCTCACAGTTCTATTACTCCAAGCAATTTGATCTCCTCCTGTTTAGGCTCATCAATAAAACTATTGTCTCAATTTGATCTGTATCCTTTGTATCCTTGGAAAATAGTAATTTGTTGGTGATGGTTGAGCACAGGCTTTGATACAACTGTAGCTGTTGTTGAAGAAGTCTGAAGTCTTACAGAAACCTTCTGTATTATAGCTTGCCTTGGGCTTGGTCTTGGGATTCTTTGCCTTGCTCTTTGTTCTTGTTCTTTTCTGGCTCTGGCTCTTGTTCTGGCTTTTCTATGCTTTAATCCTCCCTATTGTCAAGTATATACTTCTGGGAAGTATAATAAACAAGATAAAGGGGAAGACTAAGAAGAAAATGATACTTTATTGGATATGAATATAGGATAATATATAGTATCATGGGAAGCCACATGCTGTCCATGTATGTTATTATGGTCATGGGGCTTATCTGAGTAATGTTCCTCTTAAGTCATGAGGCTTGTTCAAGTTGTGTTCCTTTTAGGATCTGGATGTTTGATCCCTGTAATAGATGTTTGTCTGATAGGAGTATCATCAACTTATTGACTAGTTAGTGAACATTTTGGTGACTCATTCAGTGAACTACTTGGGGCATCAATTCCCTGAGAGCAATTAGTCAAAGATGTTGCAACAATATCCTCTTTTTGGCCCACTTAATCACCCCTATATAGCCTTTTGTTTCATTATGACTCTCTTCTAAGCTGTTTTTCTTGTTTTACTAATGAAAGCATTGATAAAACAAGGATTAATCTGAAGCTGATTGAACATTGGGATCCCCAATTGCTCTAAAATGATACACCAAGCTTCCAAGTTTTGCCTCTTTCTTGAATAAGGCACTGCCAATCAACAGCAGAACTTGGGCAATCATTGAATTGTGTTTGAAAAGGTTTCACTTTCTCCCAGCACATTTCTCTGTGTGTTGACTTTCCTGTTTCCCTTATGTAAAGTGAAAGAGGTTGTTCACCTGTATTCTTATCAACCTTTCTCAGTGATTTACCTGTTGGCAAAACTCAAAGTGTGTGTCTTTTGCTCTTGCTCTGTGCTATAGTGATTGGCAGAATAGTTTGCCCTGCCCCAAGTGGTTCTCTGTCCTGTTCTGATATGCCTCTGCTCCCCTGCTCTATTTGCTTGCCTTGATAGATCTTTACTCTTGGTTGGTTACTCTTTCTTTTTGCTCACTTTCTTTTTAAATTTTTTTTCACTTTATTTCTTTTTATAGTGTTGATTATATACTTCTTGTAAGTGTAATAGACAAAATAAAGGGGAAGCTCTAAGAAGGGGAGGATACTTTATTGATATGGATATTGAGGATTATATAGTATTTTGAGAATCTGCATGCTGTATATGTATGCCATGGTAGTCATGGGGCTTGTCCAGGTGGTATTCCTTATAGAATTCAAGATGTTTGATCCCTTTATAAGATGGGTGGCTGGTCAGAGTGCTAATGATTAACTATTAGTTAGGGAATTAATCAGGGAATCACTTCCCAGGGAGGGAGTGATTGTGGATGTTGTCAAGATCAGGTTGGGGGTTTGCAAGGTTGTCACCTCCCTAAAGGATTGGGGTTGGGGTTAATTCTATATTAAAGAGTGGTATTTTATGTTGGTTGTGTTTAGTTTGGCCATGAACTTAGGTGCAGCTTTACAGGCACCTGTCCATGGGAAGCCTACAGTCTAGATTTTAGAAAGTGGGTTGGGTATAGGAGCCTTGGATTTGTAAGTGTTCTTAAGGGGTTAGAGATCATCCCTGGTTTATTAACTTATAATGCCTTTTGGTTAAAGGTGGCTGCAGTTGAGTAGTCAGGGGACTATAAGAGTGGGGTCTGGGGAAGGTGGTCATTGTTGATGTGAAGAACAAACAGGGGATTGATGATGGATAGAGAGAATATGGCCAAGAAGCATATGCAGTCCATAGTCGAGGTGCGGTGAGTGCCAACAATGAGGGTGGAGAGGGACATTGCATACTCGGGGAAAAGGGAGAATAGGTAGCCAGCAATGATGAGGACAAGGGTGATAAGAGGTCTGAGGTGGGAGCGAAGGTACCGCTTGCGTAGGGATTTCACAAGCGTCCTCGGCTGGCCAATGTCTTTGGTCAGCTCGTGGGCACTGTCGATGGCACTCTGCTTGAGGCAGCGATGATAGTGGAGCGTCACCAGGCTGTAGGATACCAGGATGATGATAGGGCACGGGAGGAAGAGAGCGACATATATAGCTTCAAGGAAGATTTTTGTGGCAGTGTCATGGTGCATATACGGCATGCAGTATAGCCCGCTTGGCATCAGCACAAGAGGGTTGCTGAGACCTTTGCTGATGATTTCAATCCACAGAAGGCAAAGGTAGACGAGGGCTACTGCCAGGAATGGTTTGGTGTTCCATTCCCAGCGGCGCACCACAACCAAGTAGCGGGTGGCGGATAAGGCAGTTGTCAGGAGAAGAGAGGCAAAGGTTGTCGTGCTAAAGAGGAACAAGTCAAATGTACAAAAGTAGGCGCTGCTAAGGCTTAGCCAGCCACCCAAGCGGAGTATCGATGCTGTAAACGCAAACCCACACGCCAGCATATCGAAAAGGCCAACCAGGGCCATGAAGATCCCATCTGCAGTGAAGAGAACCTGTCGCTTTCCTACCACATACACCACTAGACCATTCAGCAGCAGCCCAGCCAGCGATATCCCAACGAGCATTGCCTGCGCCCACGTCTGAAGCTCAGGAACGGCATACCAACTTCTCAAGCCATCCATTGCTAAAGACAACCATCTTACTATCTATCTTATGTATTGTTTCATGGGCCCCAAATTAAAGGATCCCTAACCCGCAAAGCTGTTTTCATCAAAGTCACCACTTCTGCCGCACACTCCCCTCTTTCAACTGCTTGCAGATACCACACAGCGTATATTTACTAAACAGTTGCGTCTGATTTAACCATCCACCATAGTAGGACATGCAAGTAACCCAGCGTGAATCACAGCGCCAATTCCTTAAAAAGTAAACCAACCCCAACCATTTTATACCCCCTAAAAATCAACATTAAATTGGCATTAAGATTAAATTTAAATTAGGGATCTGTTAATTTGGGACTTTCTCCGCGCATTCATGACAACTTCGGTAGAATTAGGTCTGAAATCGATTGCGGAGTTTGAGGGGTAGCCGCGGATGGCATTATTGATGAAGCTAATGAGGGGCTATGTCTAGCTAGTTATTTAAACCTTCTTGACAAATGAGATCTTTGGTTGTTATCCCGCGGATCAGGTTTGGTCAAAAACCTCGGTTGGCTGCACGTGCTTGGTTAAATTAAAAGTGGAGATATATTGAAACTTTGAATGGGCGGGTGAATTCTAAAATAGGTGGAAATGCTTGATTGTTTTGCTGAATAAATGAATTTGCAAGTGAGACAGGGTTGTTGTGAGGGTGGAACGATAAAGTTTGTCATTTTACGGGGGTTCTTGCATGGCTTATTCATGTTAATGGCTTGAAAAAGCCAAGTCGGGATCGGAAGAGGTGGAACGCACGGAGTTTCTTGAGTTGTAAAGAATGAGTGTTAAATTTGGGTTATAATGAATGCGTTGAGCTTGGAAAAGGCAAAAATGAGATGAAACTCTTAGTTTAATGACATTTCTTTACAAAAGATATCCCAAAACCGAAATCTAAAATTTTACTATGGTGATTAGTCTGATGAGACTTTAATTTATAAACGGACATTTATCCTGATTAAGATTAAGCATATATATATTAATTTTTGTCAACCTTTAAAGCTTAGTTGTCTTATCAATAAGGTATACGTAAGTTCACAGGAAATTCAAATATGCAGCATAAAAACTATGCCTTTTTCTAAAACAACGAGAATAGCCTGCCGAAACAAAACTTTACAATCCACTTCAGAATAAGCCAAGAAACTTTGCAGACCTTAGCTGAACCAACCTTACACACCATCTCAAAAAGTATCCAGCGATCTCCTTTTAAAAATCACATTTAAAAATCCAACCCATCTGTCGTCGGCCGCATAGACAAGTGCAATCAGCATCAAGTTCTCCCTGTTCTCGCCCGTGTATACGGTAAAAACGAAACCAGATAGAAATGCCATGAAGTCAAACTTCTTGGCAAGAGATCAAGGAAAGGTTAGCTACTAAGAAAGATGTGCTTCATAAAAGGGGAGGAAATTGTAACCTTGACCTTTTAATTAAACTCATTTGAGGCCATGTCAATTTTTTTTGCAACATCTACAATTACTCTCTCTCAGGGAAGCAATTCCCCAACTAACAATTAAGTCAGTGGCACTCTTATCAGCCACCCATCCTATACAGGGATCAAACCTTTTGAATCCTAAATGGAACACTACCTGGACAAGATCCATGGCTATCATGATATATATGGACAGCATGTGGCTTCCCATGATACTATATAATCCTCAATATTCATATCAATAAAGTATCATTCTCTTCTTAATTTCCCCCTTTATTTCATCTTATGTACTTTTTAGAAGTATATAATCAACAAAATCCTGATTAGTTAGGTTATGTCAAGTATACACTTTAATGAATTATATAGTATAGAATAGGGAAAAGGTTTAATAAACAACTATATCTTCATTTGATAGAAGAAGGACAACATAGAGTTATATTATGACTCACATGGCGCTCATAAAGATCACAGCAGTCATGGAGCCCTATAAGATCTGGATCCTGTCTTAGAGCCCCCTTTACTTGGCAATCACAGCAATTCTGGGGGATGTTTTTTCAAGGGGGATGGTCAGACATGTTGCAGTATCCTCTCAAGGTCTAAGAAGGCCAAGCCTTAGGTATTTTCTTAAACATTTCCAGGAGGTGTGATAGGTATCAATCCAGTCCAGTCTTTTATACAGGTAGTCGTAAATCTCCCTGGGCATGCCTGGCTTTGCATAGTCCAAGAAGGTTGTAAAGCATCAGCTCTAGGGTAGACTTTGTCCAGATCTCTTTGGTGAGATAGGTGCTGTTGGGGTCAACTCTCACAAAAATTCCTAGCCCTCTTAGGCCAGGGTCTAGCTCTTGATGGTTGTAGTCAACTACCCAAACTCTGTCCCCTGCTAAGTTCCTCCCCCCTTGGAGTGAGATGGCCTCTCTCAACCTATCTATTTTCCTTACTGGGTTTTTCTTTCTTGCCAACTGTATGTTTAGGTTATACTTTTTTGGTACCTTATTTGGGAGCAGCAGGTGTGGCCCCATATCACTTCTAATCAAGTTAGTCTATACCCATATACCAGCTCCTAGAGACTTTTACCACATGGCAGTTTACTCAAGTGGGGCCAATAATTGATGCAGTTGATAGCATATCTTTCCAAAGGAGGGGATCATCAGCAGATATTTTTTCAAGGGCTTTCAGCAGAAATCCATTTAACCTCCTAACTCAATCATCCACCCAAGGGTGATCAGGGCAGCTGATCATATGTAGTGTTTTCAGGGATGACAAAGTCTCTACAGCAAAGTGTCAATCACCCCAAAGATCAACCAATCTGAATCCTTGGGCTTGGCTGGCCCAACACCCTGAAGCCATTTGAATTTGCAGCTGGGATCTGAGCCCAAGGGTTCACATCCCACCACCCCCATCAGGAACAGAGTGGTTGCTCCAGATACAACAGCTCTGGGGACCCTGAAGGTGGTGGAGCTGGCATGGAAATATCTGGGTAATCTCTTATCCATGACAATGCTATGGCATGCACTGGGTCAATTGGGACCCAGTTCCAACCCATGGAGGTGAACCCTAATAAGAAGATATCCGCTAATGAGGGATTCAGCCTCCAGAGACCTTGTCAGAATTCCTGCCCAGCTAGCGTAATAGACCCCAAAGGGGCTGGGATCCAAGAAAGTAGTTTGGCCCAGTGTGGCACTCTTGAGAGGTGGCCATAATGTGTCCTAGATCAAAGCCAGGGACCAACTGGGTTGGGGTACCATTATTTGAGTGACAGTGATCTACTCCAAACACCCTGTATCTAGACAGTAGCCTGGTAGACTTATCTAGAATCTTTCCTACTAGCATTTCATTGCTATAACTGTGCTGTGGTAGCTTAGTTACAAGATAAAAGATAGTTGGAACCTTGATAGTGTCCTTATTGGGCTGTGTACAATTATATAGCTTGTGAATTGTTTTAAGAGAAACAGGATTGAGACAATCAATCAGCTGGAGTGAGCAGGGGGTGACTTGATCCTTATAATGGGTCAAGCGCCAAATTGAGCTATCCAATGAGTAGAGATTGACACTGGTTCTTGTTGCCTTGTTTGAAAGTTTGAGTTGCCTTCTATATTTGTCTTTGAGCGGTGGTAAATCCTGCTTGATTGGCACAGGGGATCTTGTGTGGAACCTTGCTGGGGGTCAGTTCAACTGTTTTGGCACCTTCTTTGATACAGAATTGACCAAAAAATCAAGAGGATCCAGTTTTGGAGTTGGCTTAAGCTTTCTCCAGGCATTTTAAAGTTTGGGGCCAATGGGGCAGGATTGGGATCTAACACAGTAAACCTGTCAAGTGCTCACAACAATCTCAGGATCTGAGTGTACTGTCTGCCTCCTGCATACACATGAAGCAGGAGAAGGCAGGGGAAGATTTCTGAAAGCAGTGGCGCTTATCTAAAATATCTTTTTTCCAGATATCTAAGAGCTCCTCATCTTAAAGCATCATTCAATACTTGGGTGAATGAGTTGTAATGGACTCAATAAACAGGCTCTGCAGGAATAGGCCATTGATGGCCATAAAAAGGATTGTTTTTTAATCACAGCAATCAGTGTTATTATGGTTGTTTGCTTTTCATCTCTTTTGGATGCTTATTGAAGCAACACATATGAGTATCATGCAGGAATAAAAATGAGCCCTGTGATGAATGTACCATGTGGTATTAAAATTATGAGATTAAGTGATGATATAATACAGGTTGGATACCAAATCACAATGGTAGAGAGTTCCTCCTTTCATACCTGTTTGGATAACTCATAGGACAAACAAATATGAGGTAATGTGAAAAGATTAGAGACATAGACCATTATTGAGGTAGCTATTTGAGGAAATTTATACTGGACCTCAATGATATGGGGTTTGTGAAGTAGATATTATTACTCTTTAATTTTTGATACCCAGGATAACCACTTGGGTTTGAAAGGGTAAATGAATACTGGGTGTATCAGCCCATATAATGAATATTTTTAGGCTCACCACTATTGTCTTATACAGTGACTGAAAAGCAAGGTGCTATGTTATCACTTGTTTTAGTAAAGCTCTTGGTGTCCCCAGTGTTGTAACTCTAATTGGATTTAGTCAGTGTGATATCCATATATAAGATACATTGCAATAGAAAAATCAAATAATTGTGCAATCACTTTGTTATTTTAGTTTATTAGATCCTAGATTCAACTTTAAGCATTATTAATGTGATAATTGAGTTGTCTAATAAGCTTACATCTTATTTGTCTTTACTTCCACTAAACTAGTTAGAATTGTGAAAATACAAAACCATATTTATAATTCAGTTAGCTGTGTGAAACCAATTGTTCTGTTGCCCTTCCATTATCCATGTGACACTGCTTCCTCACCTCCCTTTAGTAACACATCTGCATAGTGTCTCCTGCCAGCTAATTGCTGCTGCTCTTAATTCCTGTCTATATAAACTTTTTAACCATAAGCCAAATGAACAGTTTTGATCTTATACTTTATTCTTCTTCATTATATCAAAGGTTTTTTCTACCAAGCAAGCACAGTATCAAAGGTTTAGAATTAAAGGCTAACTTATTGTGGAATTCTTGCACCCTAAGCAACCCCTTTTACGGCACCTGGGAAATGCTGAGAAGGCACACAAAAGATTTCTATGATATAGATTGCTAGTATGGAAAAAACATAACACTCCAGAGGGAAATTTCTCCCCAGGAGCTTTTCTACATTGGAAAAACACTGAATAACATTGGTGAAATGTTGAAAGACTGAGAAACATTAGCTCTTCAAAAGGTAGGAGTTAATGCTGTGTTGGTAGGGTTGAGGTGGAAAAAAATGTAAGAATTACAGCATCTTCCAGAGTTGAGGTATCCAAAGCAAAGCCTTTATAGAAAGATGGGACCCAACATGGGGATTAAAAGTTTCTATAAAAGATTTGGAAGGATCAGGCTTTCTTTCTATGGAATCTAGCGCCACCTGCTTGGCATCTGGTGGAAAATATCCAGCTGAAACCAAGGGGATGAGGCAAGAATGATAATAACTCAATAAGAAGCAAATTTTTAAAAATATTCTACTTTGAAATTTATCTATTTATTTGACTTTTAAAATAAAGTCCAATAGGACTCATTTATCCTATTTATGCATGAATTAAAGATCCAAAACAAGTCCTCCACTAGTGGCCAAGGTAAGGCTCCAATTCCAGAAAAGGGGCTGGTCCCAATTTTTCCAGAATTGAAGCCATATTTGATATGATTGGCTGATTTATTATGAAGAAGCCATAGAATCAGATCAGCTTCAACCCTGATTTTTAGTGAAAGGTTAAAATTCCTACTTAGGAGTTAAAAAAAGTTCAGATGAAAGCAAAGCGCTTCAAAACAGTTGACAAGGGAATCCTTGGTTAAGTTTGAAGTCTATATTACTAATGGAGATCATCAGTGAAAGATCTTAGATCTTAATCAAATAATGAAGGAAGTATAGAAGGAATATTTTAGGGTTTTATTAATATAAGAATAAAAGCCAATTCTATGGCTAGGAATAAGATGCAAAGAATTGTTTGAGCTTTTAAAAGAAGAATTCTAAAGATTAAACACCTGAAACAAGGGCTGTATATTAGAAATTATACTGCGGGCAGTTAGATTTTCATGACAAGAGTATCTAGATACTAAGAAATAATTGAGATGTGATTAATCAGAAGTGGTTAATATATTGAAACCAATATAAAAGAAGGAAAGTAATAAAGAGACACATAACAGAGGAACTTCAGGAGAACAAAGTGATATTACAATACACTACCATAGAAGGTTTCTAAAGGAATCTTACTTCTAAAATCAATAAAGATTGATTATAACATTTCATAAAGCTTCCCCTTTTAATAATACAGTGAATTTTCTTACCATATCTTACCCTAGCTCTGAGCAGGCAGAGCAGTTTAGACAGAACTACAGGCTGATGAAACATAGCCAATCACCAGATGTTGACTGGTTGAAGATCACAAAAGATGTGAAGATTTTGACAAGAGGCAAATATTTTCTCAAAGGATAGCTTAGAGAGTTGTTTCAGGGTCTCTACCAACTACAAGGGTGGCATTCACAGTCATACTCAATGGTGTGTAGGATCCAGAAGTTACAGCCCCACTTAATGACATGTTCCCCAGAAGAATACTGCTGTTTGATGATTCCTGCTGCAAAACTTTAGAAATCTTTGACTCAAATCCCAAAAATTCCTGACTCAATATTTTATTGACATCCCTCCATTTTTGAGCATCTCCATGCTATTATTTTAACCAACTTTAGAGCTTTAATTAACAATTGGCTTCTTGTTTCATCTTACTAAAAATCTCATCAGATCCAAGCAATATTTTGAAAAAATCCCAAGCAAAGAACTTGTTTTCTAATGCAGGATTTTTCTCCTTTGAAAATTAGGTGGTGTATAGTTCCTCAAAGAAAGTTTTTAATTCTGTCAAATATTCACTAGTAAATGTTTGTTCTACTTTGAGGTCCTCACAAGAGTTCTCAAAAAAGCCCATATAAATCTTCTTCTGTAGGGAATTATTATCCACCCTTGAGATCCTAAACCTGGCCCTATTGAAAAATGAGACAGGCATAGTAAAGCTGTGAAAGAAAAGAGGGGAAAGAAAAAATTATCAAGAATAACAGTTTATTTGTTCTATTAGCTGCCATTCATATACTGTTTGGGTTACACTAAGCTGAAAACCCCTCCTGTTTTGAAGTATTACCTGGATCTACCTAAAGATATTGTAAATTGCCTTAAAGCAGTATCCCAATCCTACTTCAAAAAAGTATATATTCTTGATTCTTTAAGAACATTGTTGCAACCAAGTTCAATACCTTGCCTGAAAAGTATCTTACAGTACACAGGGGCCGCTCAATGAGTTGCTCCATTATGTATCAAACAACTTCTGCTTCCTACCTCAAATGGTAAAAACCAGTGTGATACTTCCTAATAAGGAGTACATCCAATTCTAGCCAAACACCCTTGGCAATCAATTTTTAAAGCCTAAACCATATTTGGATCATGCCACCAATGCCAACCCCTTGTGAACCAGTGAATGCTCTTTACAGTATATTAACTTTTGCTTTCTGATAAAGCTATCATTGTATATTGAATCTATGTCCTTTCCCCTTTGGACTGTTGGGTACTCCTTCAAATACTAGACTATAGCTAATTCAGTTGCAAATACATGGTTGGCCATTATCCTGAATCACCTTGATTCATTACCTGGACCTTTCATTGTAGCTTGAAGTATTATCTACTTCCTCTGATATAATTAACCTATTTTAATCCATGATCCAAGCTTACCCAAGCTCCTACTGGGAGCCAGCTGATCAACCATAGAGATAACATCACCTCTACTTTTACCAAGTCTGATTTATTGAGCCCTGTGATGAACCCTATTTCATCATATTTGGGGCCTAATAACCTTGAATCATGCTGTTCATTGAATCTGTCAAGATATTTCCACCCCTGGAATCAACTCCTTTCAATCCCATCCCTGGTCCTTGATTAGCCTTCACAGAAAATCAACCAGTTTACAATGCACCTATCCTCCAAGCCTGATTTGGTTGGTCTTGGCTTAATCTTGTTAATCAGCTTGGCATAATTAGTTACAGAGATTCCTACCCTTATTTGTACAGTACTGAGGTTCCCAATACCTCTATTTGGAGAGTTTCTAAAACTTATCTATATAGACATGAGATCTAAACTATGAAGTTTAATGCTGAGAATGAGTTTGTTGAGCTAACCACTTAATGTGACTGTTTTAGGGCCACAAAAGATATATGTAAGGATGCAAGAACCATGCTGGAAAGTTGGTAGAGCAGTTTGAACGGTTGGGGGTATAGCATAATGCCCTTGATGCAGAGCTAGCTCAACTGAAGTATAGTACTACAACCCAGCCAGCCCCTGGTTTGACCCAGGGCACACTTTGGTGGTCACTGGAGAGCTGGTGCACCATAATCATGTTCTGTCCTCATAAGGGATCAGCACCAGCCTGTGTTACTGTAGATGTTTAGAATGCACTGCAGCCAAACCCTTTAAAATATCCAAGGCTCACTACTGGTGGCCAAAAATGTTGGGCAACATTGAAGGAGCCCTAAAGCAGTGCAAACCATGTGAAAGTTATGCTTGGTATAATGCACCTCCCAGGTCAGCGTTTCTGATTTCCATGGTTCAACCATCAGAAGTATGGGTATTAGGAACTGTAGGACCCATAATGGGTGATATAAAGGGAAAGAAGTGCATAATTGTAGACATTGATTATGCAACAAGATGGCCTGTGGCATAAGCCACCAAAGGACAAATGGAATTTTGTGAGACAGTTCATTGGCAGGGAAACAGTTTCTGAGTTTAGAAATCCTGGAGTCCTTATAGAGGATGGAGGAAGGAAACTCACCACCAATGATACTTATGCCTACCTTACTAATGTCAAGTTTATACTTCTGGGAAGTATAATAAACGGAATAAGGGGAAGATTTAAGAAGATAATGATACTTTATTTGATATGAATATAGGTTAATATATAGTATCATGAAAAGCTACATACTGTCCATGTACATCATGGAGGTCATGGGGCTTATCTGAGTAATGTTCCTCTTAATTCATGAGGCTTGTTCAAGTTGTGTTCCTTTTAGGATCTGGATGTTTGATCCCCGTAATAGATGGTTGTCTGATAGGAGTACCACCAACTTATTGACTAGTTGGTGAACCTTTTGGTGGGCTATTTGGTGATTTACTCGGGACGTTAATTCCCTGAGGGGGAGTAATTGAAGATGTTGCAACATCTCCCCCCAGGGTAGTAGAAGACGGAGCCTTGGGGATTTTCTTAAGAGTGTTGGGGATGTGAGCTTGGTATTAATCCAGTTTGGCGTTGGAAACAGGGAGTCTAGAGTTTTTTTGAGCTGTTCTTGCTTTAAACAGGTGGAGGCAGTTGTGGTGCATATGTTTCAGTTCAGTCCAAGCTCCAATTTCTTTGATGAGGTAAGTGTTATTGGGCTTGACTTCCATGAAAATGCCTGGTCCACACAACCCTGGGTCCAGTTTGTGTTGGTTGTGGTTGACAAACCAGAATTTGTCCCCAACTTGGAATCTCTCTTGTTGCAATGTGATTGCTTCCCTTTTGACCCTTTGGTGTTCCATTTCCTCTTGGTCTTTTCTGGCTCGTAATACATCAGGGTCCCTGTTGTCTGGCATCTTTTTGGGCAGAGGTAATTGTGGTCCTGTGGGTGTACTAACAAGAGTGGGCTTTTGTCCATAGACAAGCTCATAAGGGCTTTTGCCTGTAGTGCAATTAACTCATGTTCTACAGACCATGAGTGCTGTTGGGAGCATGTTGACCCAGGCCTTTGGATTGTTAGCAGATAACTTACTGAGGGCTTCTACAAGCACGCCATTTAGTTGTTCTACTTGTCCATTTTCTTGAGGATGATATGGGCTGGCTGTGATATGTTTTATCCCGTTTTTGGCAAGGTAAACTTTGGTGTTGATGGCTTTAAGTTTGGTGCCTCCATCTATGATCAGGAGGTCAGGTTTTCCAAATTTGCCTATGATTTCTTTTCCAATAAATTATCTCACATCATTGCCTTTATGTTCTTTTGTGGCTTGTGTCACAGGCCATCTGGTTGCATAGTTGATAGCTGTGATGATGTACTTTTTGCCCTTGTTCTCACCCAGCATTGGTTCCACAATATCCAACAACCATACCTTGAAGGGTTGTGTGATGGATACAGGTACTACTAACTTGGGTGGTGCTTTGGTTTGGGCGTACTTTTCACAGACTTCACATTGCTCCAGTACCTCTCTGATATCATCTAACATGTTGGGCCACCAGTAGCAAGTCTTGAGATATTCATGCAAGTTCCTGCTGCGGGTGTGGCCCAAGTCTCTGTGGTATCTGAGGATGGTGTCAATCTTTTGAGTTGACAGAACATGGGGTACAGTGTCACCATTTGGAAGTATTTGGTGTAGGGTACCATATACGTTTTTGAATGGTTGTTTGTTTGTAAGGACCTTTTATTGTACGTCCATAGGTGTGCCTGGTGGGAAGCCTTCCTGGAGATTCCCCATGATGAGCATGGGCCAGTCAGGGGCACCATCAGCACAAAGGACATGTTTTCTGTATAGCCATGACAGAGCATCTGCAGTAAGCATTTCCCTGCCTGGCTTGCATTCAATTTGCATTGGGTACCTCTTTATGAGGCTCATCCATTTGGCTTGTCTCCTTGATAGGTGTTGCTGTGTCTTGAAGAAAACTAGGAACTTGTGGTCAGTAAGCACCTTGAATTTCTGAGCCCCTTCCAGATAACATCACCACTTTAGAAGGCAGTGTACAATAGCCAACAATTCCTTGTTGTGAATGGGAAACCTTTGTTCACCATCAGATAACTTTCTTGACTCATACACCACAGGGAGGAAGTCTTTCTCTGCTTTTTGGATGCAGAGTACTCCTCCTATGGCGCAGTCAGAGGTGTTGGTTTCTAATTTGTATATCCCTTCACAATTTGGGTATTGGAGGATGGAGGCGTAACCATTTGTTCTTTCAACTGGCAGAAATGTTGATCTCATAGCAGTGTCCACAAAAACTTAGTTGTTTTACCTGTAATGGCTGATAAGGGGGCTGTCAGAGCGCCCCAGTCAGGGATGAACCTCCTAACGTAGGCTACCATGCCTAGGAAGGTGTGGAGTTTGCTCTTGTTTCTAGGGGCTGGCATTTTGGTTATGGCACATATTTTCTCTGGGTCTGGTTTTATCCTGTCCTTGCTGAAAATGTGGCCAAGGAAAGGGGTTCAGACAAAAAGAATTTTCACTTTGATGGTTTGGCAACGAGTTGGCTTTCTTTGAGGGTGCAGAGAACCAGGCAGACATCTTCCCAGTGTTGCTTCAAGTTTGGGCTATAGATGATGATGTCATCCAGGTAGATAATTGCTCATTTTCTGATGTGTTATTTGAAGACCTTGTTCATGAAGGTCACAAAGGTTCTGGGGGCATTGTTCATGCCAAAGTTTTGGACAACACATTTGAAGGATCCATATTTGGTTCTGAATGCTGTCTTTGGGATGTCTTCAGGTTTCACGCAAATTTGGTGGTAACCTACTGTCAGATCAATTTTTGTGAAGATTTGGGACCCCCCCCCAGGGCGTCAAAAAGGTTGTCAATCAGGGGCAGGGGATACCTGTTCTTAATTGTGACCTTGTTGAGTGCCCTGTAGTCTGTGACCAGGCAGAGTCCTCAGTCTTTCTTTGCCATGAAGAAGACAGCAGCACCAAAGGGCAATTTTGAGGGTCTAATGAGGCCTTTGTTGAAGGCTTTGTCAAGATAGGCTCTTAGAGCGTTGTCTTCTTGGGGTGTTAGGTAATAGATAGGGCGTGCCTTGGGTATACTTCCTTTAAGGTCAATCCCATGTTGTATGCCACAGTCAGGTGGTAACCTCAGTAGTGTTTCCTGGAAAACAGAAGGGAATTCTTTGATGAGCTGATATTGTATATAGTCCTGTTCACATCTAGATTCTGTATTCTTAAAGTGAATGATTTCATATCTACAGGTATTCCAATTGATCTTGCTGGAGTCTGTCTCCTTTTCTGTTTCCATTATCTTTATAAATACATGGTCACACATAAGAGTATCAAGGTGAGTTGGGTAGATGTGATGGTGTACTTTGCTGCGCTGGATAGTGAGAGTGGCACTGTCCTAATCAATGTGGGGTTTGATTTTCTGCATCCAATCTAGACCTAATATTACATTGTATTTAGGGATTGGTACTGTAAATTCAGAATGTGAACATAAAAATGCAAAATTTTCAAATCCTTGGTCTAAATTTCAAATCACTTTTTCAGGCAACTCAGCTGAGTGAAAATTAAAATATAAATAAAATTAATAATTTAATTTGACTTTTTTTGGTTTATGTAAATTGGCAAATTTCGAATCTCTTGAGCAGATAACTCAACTAACAAAAGACAAAACTCAGCAAACAAATGCGGGATACACAAATCAGAAATGCAGGATTCTAATGTAAGATCTGAGATTTCCTGTACTTCAAACCAATCATAGACATCATGGAAAACTTAACAAATCTGAAATTGCGGGATTGTCAAATCCAAGAACCAAGTTTCAAATCATAATTGCAAGGAATTTGAAATAAATATAATTTATTGGTGTCTCAAAAAGATTCTAAAGGATATAGAGTGGATTTATGCTAATTCTTTTAGGAATCATAGTCAATTTTATTGTTAGGTATGTTAAGTTGGTGAATAGTAGGATCTAAATTTTAGTCGTCCTAAATTGGAATAGGGTGATTTTTGAGAATGCCTAAAATATACACATCTATTTTTGAGTTTAAAATTTTTTTAATAAAAATTTATTATGTCTTCTTTCAACAACAACCAAGTCAACAAGCTGTTCCCTGGCCTTGACAAAATCATGCAGGGCTACTCTGGGTCTCTTAACAGTGAAGCCTCTGTCTATGGCCACTCCCAACTCACAGGACTCTCTGCAAGCACCACCCAGGAGTGTGTTCTTTCTCCTGCAACTTCCAGCATGGCCCTGTTTGCCCACCATGCACAGGCAGCTGCTAACCCAAATCCCTTATCAGCAATGGCATCCAGAACCAGCCATTTGAGCCATGGGGTCATCCAGAGAGCCCAGAACCCCAAAACAGCCAATCAGATGGCACTGTCAGGTTCCCAAGACAGACACATCCCTCCCCCAGCCAATCAGCCTGCAAGACGCAGAAGAAAATCAATCACTCCCGAGATTGTTCTCAAAATGGTTGAAAATTGAGGGAAGCTTATGTCCCTTGGGGAAATTGCGGCCGCAATGGGTTTTGCAAAGTCCACTGTGGCTGCAACCCTGCAAGCCCACGCCAACTGTGCCCCTACCAAGAAGACCTCAACTGGTGCCCGTACTTTGACCAAAGGTGACACAGCCCATCCCCTTATGATGGCTATTATGAAACGTGACCCACAGATGCCCCTGGTCCAGGTACGTCTCCAGTTGGGACTCCACAGCATCTTCACCAACAAAAGAACAGTGAATTTGTGGATGCACAGAGTTGTGGTTGCTACTAGAATCTTGTCCAATCAAGTTCTCAGTGGCCCCATTTTGGTGGATACTGACCCCTACAATTCAATTATTATTAATTTTATCAAAGGAAGGGCAATGAGGGCCCGTAATGATGTCATCTTTCTGTTGTATGCTAATATATCTGCAAGTATTCAAGACTATGGAGAAAAGCGTATCCAATCTGATGTGTACAAGCACGGCCCAATCTTGTATCGTTTTATTGGGGTTTTATTGGCAGTTTCCCTATTGGGCGTCAATTATTACTCAGCAATATTGAACACTGCAGATGGGTATGCCTACCAGACAGAGCTCAAGGCCATGCTGGAGGAGTGGGCCACACAAAATGCAGTGCACACAGTTGTACTGAGTGCTGAGATGGAGCAGCAGGAATGGGCAACCCAAGAAATCAGGGCTGCAGGACATACCTGTTGGTCCTACCCCATCAACCACGCTGACATGCATCTTGTAGATATATGTCTCTACAATTTTGGTTCTGCCCTCAGGCGCTTAAAGCCTGCCATCTACAACAAACTATGCACCCAAATTGATAAGGGGTATGAGCTTTTCCCTTCCGCGTCCATCCAGGACTTATTTGATCTCATCATCTTCTATGCAAGTGATAGTGATAAGTCCAGAAAGGACCCCCACCTCCCCCCACGCCAGTCCATCTGTTTTGTCAAGCCAGTATATGTGACAGAAGAAGAATTTGAGAAATTGAAGCAATCAGCTCTTGCTGCCTCTTCCCATTCAACAAACCCTGCCTCCCCAACCCCCCATCAAGCCATCTGCCTTCCAACCCTGACTCCCAAACCACTACCCATTCCCTCCCCACTATCTCTGATGCTGCCCCTTTCACAGGCTCAGATGAAGGCAATGTTCATTCTGCCCATTCCTTCCCCTTCCCGTCCTTTGATTAGTAAATAAATCCTTTCTTTACAACAACTTATTAAAATTGATATCTCTCTTTCAATTCATAATTAATAATATTTTCTTTTTACATTATCAACATTTCCCATAATTAATACAATGTTGTACATTTTACAAATAGCTTAAAATTATGAGCATAAATATTTTTCATCATCATTAATAAATTAAAGACAATAAACATAAATATTGCATTAAAAGATTGCAATTAGACATCAACTATTGATATTTAGAAATTACGTGCATAACTCAAAGAATTTTGTTTAATAAATGTCACTGTAAACTAGGCCTTTTTCATTATAATTTAAAATAAATGGACTGTGTTTATATTAGAGAGCCATTAACACTTAGTACAAATATTGATACATAGTGCATTTTACAGCCTGTATATTTACCTATTGGTAATAATTCTGTAAACTTTTCAGTCAGATTTTTTAAGGTAATAATAATGTAATGTGTTAATAGAATACTGTTATTTGTCATTAATTGGCTGATTTTCTTTGCTGTGGCAATTGTGCACTTTTTGATATTTATGCACTAGTATCCAATTGGCTGGCTTCACACCCAATTGCACAGGCAATAAGAAATCAAGCCGCCACCCTGAGACCGGATGTGGTCAGGGTAGCAGCTTGTTTTTCTATTGCCTATGCAATTGGATGTGAAACCAACCAATTGAATACTAGTGCATGAATATCAGAAAGTGCACAATTGCCACAGCAAAGAAAATCAGCCAATTAATGACAAATAACAGTATTCTATTAACACATTACATTATTATTACCTTAAAAAATCTGACTGAAAAGTTTACAGAATTATTACCAATAGGTAAATATACAGGCTGTAAAATGCACTATGTATCATATTTGTACTAAGTGTTAATGGCACTAATATAAACACAATACATTTCAATAAATTATAATGGAAAAGGACAACTTTACAATGGATTTTATTAAAAAAATGCATTGAGTTATGCACATAATATCAAAATATCAAGAGTTGACGTCTAATTGCAATATTCTAATCCAATATTTACGTTTATTGTCTTTAATTTATTAATGATGATGAAAAATATGTATGCGTTTAAGATAGTACTATAAAAACCAGTTTTTTGATGGAATTCAACCAGAATTTCAACAATCTATAACTTGATCAACAAATTAGAAGCACACCTGCAAAAGGTTGTTGAAATAGAAAGAAATATCAAGGAAATAGTGACAGGAAAGCTGGGTAACAAGGGCCAGCCACTAATCCAGTCAAAAGAAGATGCTCTGGATAAATTGGGAAATATTATAGATGAAAAGAACAAAGAAGCATTACTTAATCTACAGGGAACAATTTTATCAAATCTGAAGTTCAACAACACAGCCTACAATTTGTGGGAGTCCTGGTAGGGGGCCAAAGAAAACAATAAGATCAAACTAATTGAAGGAACAGAAATTCAAAAGGAAAGCAACACCAATGAAGAGGAAAATAATCAAATAGAAACAGATGAAAATGGAACAAGATCAAGAAGCAGAAGCGCTTCAAGAAATACAGAAGCTTTATCAAATGAAAACCAAGAAGAAACAAAAGTTGCAAGAAAGATAAGAAAAATTCAGCCTAGAAAAATTAATGAAGAGCATCCAACGCTCATGAAGTTTGCCAAAGTGGCACCTGTGGCTGAGGGGGCCACAGGGGAAACAATTAGTAAGTCTTTTTATGTTTTACTTATATTTATTTTAGTCATCACCAGGAATGGGGATGAGGTTGTGGAAGTGGCAGCTTATACGCCAAGTTGGTTTTATGGGGGTTACCAGTCACTGGTGGCCCCTGTAAAACAAATAAAATAAAAACAAAAAAATAAAATAATTCAACAGAATATGAATAATTTCTTTAATATTGAAGCTTAAGATAGGGAATGTTTACCACCTGCAGGGTGCTTGCCATGGATAAGGGAAGCATATGAAATAGGATCAAGTATCGAATTCAAAGAAATGAATGAAATTTGTGGGGATATCAAATTAAACTTCAATGAATCTATATACAAAAGCATTCAAAGATTCCCCTTCACAAAAATCAACAAATATGAAAAGAATTTAATAAAAACTGACTTTCAAATTGGAACTGAATATTTGAAAACTGCAATTTTTAATGAAGTATTTAAGGCACTTTCAAATAAAGTTGGGGATGCAGTCCTCGTGAATAATTTTAAACCTTTATTAATATTGTTTGCCAAGGCCTGGGGAGCTGATTCAAGTCAGGCGCCCCCCAGAACCCTCTTCAAGTTTAACCAAACATCCTATATCAATAGGTTAGTTCAAACTTTCAAAAAATTATGCATGTTCTTGGAAAAGTATACCTTGCAGAGAATCCACATCACAGTATACCTGGGAATCCTCTTCCACTGCATATTAAAAACCAATGTCAAAAAGTTGGAGGATGTACCTATTCAAATGGATATTTGCCGCGTAGCCCTCAACCGCCAGAAGACACTGCAGGGATATAGGACAGTTGAGCACGTCCTGTATGACTCATTTGCATTGGCAACATTATACGGGTACTACATGCCCCCCAAAAAACCTACTAGTCAATTCACTCACCCACATTTCTTTTATCAAACAATCAACAACCACCAAGGTACAGGGCACCATCCCTCTAGCAATCACATCCAGGGTTGTCCACCACATACAGAAGAGTACGTGGATCCAATTAGACACATTAGCTGAAAATTTGATTTTGGGGTATAATTCCCTGGAATAATCACATTCCCTTTACAATCAACATCCCCCAATAAATATTTTCCCCTTGCAAATTAATTTTTTTTACTTTTTATATTTTAATACTAAAATTTTAATATTGAACTATGTATATTAAAATTTCAATATAAGAATTTTAATATTACATATTTAAATATTAAAATTTTGGTATCTAAAAGTTAGTATTAAAATTTTAATAATACATATCATAATACTTAAATTTTTAATATCAAATATTTCAATATTGAATAAATCACAATTTAATAAAAATAGTTAAATTTTGAATATTTAAACTTTAATATTTAAATTTTAAGATTTATAATTATAATTTTACTTTTAATATTTTACTTTTAATTTTTAAATTATAATGGTAACATATAATTAAGTTGATACTAATAAAGTGACAGTTTAATAAAATGAACATGTGTAATAATAAAATAAGATTTGTAAATTTGTTTATTTATCAGCGCGTCAAGTACAGGTTCATTTATTACATAAACAAACAATGAGAATTGAATTTATCTGCATCATGCGGCCCACTCCATTTATATTCTAAACAAATGATTGTTTAGGACTCAAATTACCTTTCCCTTGTAATATGATTTGATAAACATATTCAATATGCTTGACCTGCCTCCTAAGTACTAATTAGTAAGCAATACATAAAAATCATTGGTGGTTGTGTTGTGTGGCTATAGTGGCACTGATTTAATAAGTATCAGATGATGACCTGCAAGGTCCAATTTGTGGCTTAACAAAGCCAAAGTACCAACAAGGATTCACAATTATTTAAATAAACTAATTTACTTCTATCTTTTTTTAATTTATTTATTTGCTAGTGCAAAAGCCAATAATAATATTCAGTGCATTATAATAAAAATATGTGTCTCTATATCTAGTATAATTAATTTTACTTACCTTTTCTATGTATTCTTAAATGTTATAATACATTCAAACGTCACATTATTATATATAAATAATAATTTTTGAGTCCTAATAAAAACAAACTAAATAAAATTAAAGCTAAATAAAACCCAGAGCTCCCATTTATCTGATTGGCTCAGAGGCCAGGGCTTTAGAGAGGAAGGATTCTGAGTGCTCATAGAAAGCTGCCACCACATTGGGTGGCATTGCAAATTGGCTGATCTCAAGAATGTTGAAGAGATCCTCAGTGTCCTGAGGGAGACCTTGTTTCACCTTATTCTTGATCCAACCAAACACCTCCTCAATTGGATTCAGGAATGGGGAATATGGCAGGAGGAAGAGAAGTCTCATTGGACAATTGGTAAGTCAGTGGCTGGAGATGTGACTGTTTTTGTCAATGGGGGGAACTCGGACACAACCAGATCCACTTTGTGGAGCCCAACATTATCAAGCACAACAACTTTGGTTGTGCCGCTGTAATTTATCCAAAGGTACTCCTTGACAGTTCAGAGAAAATCAAGAAATGTTCTGCTGTTATGGGAGCCCTTAATCATTTGGTATTGGTCCAACCCGCAAGGACCAAGAAGCGCAACCATTGAATAGGTCTGGAAACAGACAGCTGCACAATGGGCTACACTGTCCTTGGACCCCTTCTCAACCCACCCATGCCTAGAACTGAGTAAGGAGGAAAACAACAATTTGTTGATATAGAAGAACTGGACATTCCCAGTCTCCTTTAGTACCAGATATGTCTCGGCATAAATGCATCAATCCTTGATGGTCTTTTCACTGTTCCTATTACACAAAAAAACTCCCAGTAATTTCCAGGAGAAGCCCAAATCAACCATTGTTTTGTATACACAGGTTTTGGAAACAGAAAGCCTGAACTCCGTGGCAAGCATTGATTGGACAGCAGGTGTGTCCAGGTGGCAATCCTTGGCTACCCACTGCTTGATTGCGTCAATGTGAATAGGCTGAAGGAGTTTGGGCTGTATTTTTGTCTTGGTGGATTTGGCAATTTTCCTGGTATTGCCATACTTGTTGTTGATGTTGAAAATGTATCTGGCTATGACACCAAATTGGGACGCAATATCCCAAACCGCCACTCCCCCGTTCAAGCAGTTGAGGAGGGCTTACGCTCACTATCTGTCAATCAATGCCGGCCCTTGGCAGGTACCACGGCATCCTGGCTACCAGACTCAACACAGGGGATGGGGACCTTTTTGTAGAAGGTGGGATCACGCTTGCTTGCAGTGGCGCCGTCAATGCTGGCATAAGACACAGGCACAGATGGCTCCTCAGTTGTGGCCAATGGCTGATAGGAGGTATCAAAAACGCGGGGCAGGAAGTAGCAACTCTTGGGTCAAGAGTGCAGGGCCAGGTGACAACTGGGTAAACAGTGGAGGTGTAAGTAACCTCAGTGTTCCCAGTGACCCTGGTGTAGGAGACTTTGGTAGCAGGCCTTGAAAGTGGCTTCTTCCTGGGATTCAAGCTGGTAGTTCTGGCTTGGGATGCGGGAGGTGGTTGGCTGGTGCTGACACCTTGGGAGGCCTGTGTATCAGCATGACTCCCCTTGAGTTGGGTTCTGGGTCTGTTCTTGGACCCTCTGGGATACCCTTGTGGACAGGATGCCCCGCAGGCTGGTGCAGGAGCTGGTTGGGAATGTGATTGACAGTCCATAAAAATAAAATAAAAAAATATATTTTAGATTAAATATGTATTTATTTGGATTTATTGGTTTAGTTGTGGGTAGTTATTTTCTCTTGAATTAGCCTTGAATAGTAACAGAATTTCTATATCTGTAATTTGAAGGTTATAATATTGTATCCTTTCCAGTTTTGGATGATTTTAAAGTTTAATCACTTTTTTTGTCTAAACATGGTTATTGAGATTGAATTTTTAGTTTAGTTTTAGTTGTGGTGGAGCTTCTTGATTTGGGTTGGTGTTTCCTAGTGTGCTTACTGTACATTTAATTTGTATTCCAGTTCCTGCAATTAATATCTGAGTTTACTAGTGGCATTCAAAAGTGATTTGAAATTTGGTTCTTGGATTTGACAATCCCGCAATTTCAAAAAACATAGTAAACTTAATGAAAATGGTTGATGGATTTGAACGCTTCAAAACTGATTCCAGTTAATTCATTTTGTCCATTGGAAATATGCAGTTTGACTTGAGCTTTGCAAAGTGTCTATGAGTTCCTGAATTTTTAAAAATTCAAATAAATATACAGAAAAAGAAATTTAATTAAAAAAGGCCATCCCACAAAAGTGATTCAAAATTTGGACCAAGGATTTGACAATCCCGCATTTTTACGCCCAGGTTCTGAATTTACAGTATGATAGGGCTGCTAATTGTTATTTGTACATCTCCAATTTGGGTGTGGAAAGGTTTAGCCTCTCTCTTGACTGGCATGCTTCTGTTGTCTGCCATGATGACTCTCCTGACATTGCTTCAAACTGTTGGTAATTTCATAAGGTTGGCAAATTTTTTGTTAACAAGGGATTGATCTGCTCCAGTGTCAAATAGTGCTGTGCCCTGGTATCTGCAAAAGCAGAAATGATAAGTAAGGAGTTTATTTCCAGTTTGGGCAGCAAACAGTAGAGGATTGCTGGAGGGTACTTGGATCATGGTAATTGAGTCCACGTCCTGGTCCCTGCATGAGTCTTGTGAGTTGGGGGAGGGCGGCTTGCCTAAGCACTCCCCTGAGCTTTTCCCTCCTTGTTGGTATCTTTGGTGCTTGCCTGGTTGGCTTGGGCAGTACAATTCCCAGTTCAAGGGTGGGTGTTGTTAGCTAAGTTGTTTTGCTTATTGGGCCAAGGATCCTTCTTGACTGAAGGGCTCTCTTTGCGCTTGTTGATTGTGTGTAGGTTGTCAGATTTTTGCGCTGTGTGTTTCCCATCCAAGAATACATCTTAAAGATTCTTGTAGCGGGTCATGTCAAGCTGACATCTAATGTGTGTGAGAAGGCCATTGTAGAAGTCCAAGTGTGGCCCAGGTTCATCAAAATTGATGGTGTCAGGTGTGCAATCATGTAAGTCTTTGTATGTAGCAATGTACTCCTTGATTGTTCCTGTCATCTTGAAGGTCCAACATTCTGTCATGATTACTACGTCAGAGTCCTTAACAGAGAACTTTTTGAGGAATGCGCTCTTGAATAGCTCCCAGTTTTCCTTCTGGTTGGGGTATTGGGGTATCCATCCTCTTAAAAAATGTGATGTGGTTCTTGTGACACAAGGGAAAATCTCACTGACCCAGAGTCTGTGGGGGTATTCTACTTGTTTAAACTTGCTCTTGGTACTGTTGATCCAAAGAGAGGCGTTTTCCCAGTGTAGTCCTGTGAAGGCACCAATTTCAGCTATACATAGGCGCTGGAACACAATATTGGGGATCTCAGGCTGCTATGGTGCTGTTGTGGTCGGCGCTGTGGATAAAAATCTGCAGGATTTGAGAGTGTTGTATTGTTCAACAGGTACAAGGACGTTGTTGTAGATAACAAAGCCTGCGGGATGTCTGTCCTTCTTTGTAGTCTCTCCAGCCGTTAGGGAGTACCATTTTCTGGTTCTTTTTCTTGGGAGGATTTTTTCCTTATAGTTGCGTAGGTGTGGATAACCTACCTGTGCTACCACTGTTGAGTTTATACTTCTGGGAAGTATAATAAACAGAATAAGGGGAAGATTTAAGAAGAGAATGATACTTTATTTGATATGAATATAGGTTAATATATAGTATCATGAAAAGCCACATACTATCCATGTACGCTATGGAGATCATGGGGCTTATCTGAGTAGTGTTCCTCTTAAGTCACAAGGCTTGTTCAAGTTGTGTTCCTTTTAGGATCTGGATGTTTGATCCCTGTAATAGATGGTCAACTGATAGGAGTGCCACTGACTTATTGACTAGTTGGTGAACTGTTTGGTGGGCCATTTGGTGATTTACTTGGGGCGTTAATTCCCCAAGAGGGATTAATCAAAGATGTTGCAACACTAAAATAGAATAAAATAAGCAATCAGTAGCCTTTATTACGCTAAAGCAAAGGGAAGAGTTGAAAGGGGTTTGGACCTCAGGTAGAAGCACTCAGTAAGTATCTTCTAACAACCCCCTTCTTTGAACAGACATTCTTGCAACTGCCTGGATGTTCTGCTGAACCCAAGTAAATTGAAGTACACACAAGAGCTCATATGCGTTAGTTTATGGACATACAGTAGCCATTGGTAGTAGCAACCTGAGACACACCTGCTCTACCAAAGAAGGTTCTAAAAGAATATGGTTCAAACATATGATGAGAAAGATAAGACCAATATAGCAAAGAAAAGGAACAAGCCAAAAGAGAGATCATCCCACTTCAAGTTGAGAGATTATGGGCAGGAGATGAAATCTGGGTAGTCAACTATGACCAACACAAACTTGAACCTTTCCTGAGAGGACAAGGCATTGTAATGGAAGTCAGTTCAAACAATACTTACCTTATCAAAGGAATTAGTATACAAGCAGCTATCAGATCAATGTACTGCAACAGACTCAGATTATGTAAAGTAAAGCAGGAAGAAAGAGATTCCCTCCTACCATTATCCAAGGAAAAACTGGATCAATATCAGGCATGGCTCCAGGTACCTACAAAATTTCCTAGTGCTCTACTTTTCAAGACCTCAGGAGAGATTTTGACATCTTTGATTGCACCCTGCTGGGGAATAATCTCCCCAAAGAAATGAATCAATCACCAAGTAAAAGATGGTACCAACATTTAACCTGAATATTGAATTAGGATTGAATGTATGAGTTCCATGGGGATCAGGATATTCAAAAGCCCCATGTCTACCATGATCTACATGGACACTGTTTGGGTTGTCAGTTAGATATATGGCGGGATTCTTCTATATTCAACAAAAATATTTTTCTCTTCTTCAATTACCACTCTTCTTTTGTATCTTATACTTCTCAGAAGTTTAATAATAAAATATTAAGAACTTTTAACAACAGGATTGTTTAAAGGATAGTTTTTAGCTTTTATCAGTATACTTATGTTTAAAGTTATTGACCAACAGGTAACTGTAAGTTGAAACCAGTGAAAGATGCCACGTTTAAAAAAAGGATATACAGGCTTCAAGTTGGACAGCTTTGCGTTTGGGAGTGTACCCACAAGTCAGTGGGAGCTCCTAAAATTTTCAAAATCATGTCAAAGGTTTAGGTTTCCGGTGTAAGGATCCATTCTCAATCTGGAGCAATTTTTTTATATCTAATCCGTCTTTTTTTGGTTGAATTTCAGTAAATAAGCTGACGATATGTGTAAGTTTTTAAACTACTATTTTTATCTGATTGTTTTAAAGAATTACTCATAAAATTTAAGGAATAGAACTTAGTACATTGGACTAATCATTTATATCTTTAAAAATATTATATTTCAAATATTTATTAGTTTATGCAATATTCTGAGTTCATATTTTTTGTTTTTTTCTGGATATTGGCAAATAATGTTAGAAAAATTAAAGCTGGGTTGAGGTGGCACTGTCACAGCTTAGGCTTTAAACTATATTGGTTTAGTAGACTGAGCCAATTATTGATAACCAAGATGTTGTATAATTCATGTCGGATTTGGCTCAAACCCGATAGAACGAATATCACTTCTCAAGCACGAATAATTACGTATCATATACCTAGGGTTCAAGTTCCATTTCCAGACCATACACGCGATGAATAGGAAATATCATTTTTTGGGCTGTCTAATTGACATAATATCCAATGAAACACGAAGCTAAATAAACACTGTCCGATTTTAATCATCGAATCGAAAAATCAGACCCGATTAAGAATTTATATTGATGCGTTGAAGAGCAAAGAAAGTAAAACTAGATGATTTATAGCAAGCAATTGATTTTGAAGTCTCAATTTAAAAACTTGGATCTCGAGTGAAAACCACCCTTTGCTTATCTACAGCTCTTTAATTGGCATGCAAACTACATTAATTAAACGTACATACCAGAGTTACTCATTTCAATGTGCACAGCTAGAAAAGTCCCCTTATATAAATAATTTAATCGGATCTGCCAATGATTGGATGTCAATAAATAATAGCACTGAATTGGAAACCAAACCAACATTTGATTGGATGAAAATTACATCAAACTTCGCTTTGGCAAGTTTTGAGCTTTCTATAGCATTGCGATTTTCTAGAAAACTTCTAGATTTAAATATGCTTTTGGCCTTTTGCTTAACTTTAGCGTCAAGTAAAAATCATTACCTTAAAACCCCAGCTCAAACCAAGTCTATTTTAAAACAAACCAAAAATTAAGCCACCACCTCCAAAACAAGTATGGTTCACAGAATATGCCAAGGGGTTTGAAGTTTCTTATGCAGATCTGCAGCTGATAAGCTGGTTCCCTCATTCTTTGAGCTAGGGATTTAGAATAAGTAGTCATTCGGTAAATACCATATATGTCTATAATGTCTTATAGACTACCGATAATCAAGTAGCTGGCTTGACAAACATTGGTCCAGCTTGTAACACTCAAATTAGATACTTTTCTTAATCATGATTCCCTTTTTGTACCAAGACGTAGGTATAAATAGCTTGACGATAGGACAGGATGCAGATTATGCCAAAATCAAAGCTACTGAAAATTAAACATGTCGTCTTCCCAACGAAGCATGAGATAATCAAAGTAAGAAGAAAGATAGCTGCCAGCTGTCATCGTATCAGGTTGCATCACCCAGCTGATAAATCATTGTGTTTACAGTATCAGGTTCAGGAAATTAGAAGCAATCGCTTGGCAGAGACTAAGCCAAGCAGCTATAAAAAGGGGTGCCGTTTAGTAAACCGACCAACCATCCATACTTCATACAGCTATGGAAATCGCAAAAATGATCCTCCCCAGAAACATTGGACGCTTTTGACCACAAATCCCTTTTTACCCACACATGATTTCTCTATCCCTCACTTTTATGACCTTGAGAAGTACTCTCTCAAGTATAAAACCCGGAAAAAATGAGTTATTTAAATCCCACTAAATCTTGAATATCATGCTGTCACAATTAAAACTAGCCATTTATTACTGTAGAATCAAACCCTGCTTGTCAAAATCAGGGATCTTCAAACCAACCTGTACAATTGCCACCAGAAATGCAAGCAACCCAGCTGAGTTGAAACCAAAAGGTTTAAAAAATCAACCCATTGATCTGTCCCCATCCAACTTATTTTAAAATACAAATTATAGGTCCCAAGAACAGGCAATTTGATTAGCATCATACACATCCCATCAAATAAATTCAGAATACGCACATCAGAGATGCAGATTTTAGCGTACATTTTGGTACTTGCTTCTATTCTATTGTTTTGAGGATCACATGTAACAATTAACCAATCCAAAAGTGAGGGGTTTCTAAATCCGACATATAAATTTCAAACTTTAGATGAAGTTGATTTGAAACATATTTGGTTTTGGTCATATTGACAAGGCAACCTGCAACGGGGATGCAAGAAATATATGGGGGAAAATATTTTTTACTGGGAGCTGTATTTGGCCTTTAAGCTAAAGGTACTGTGGCTTGATCCAAATAACATCAAAGGATCAAGTATTAGCAGGGGATGATGTATGGCAGATAATCATGTGACTGAACTATCTTATTGGCAAAGGGGAGGATGAGGATCTCAAAATAGAAGGTTATGGATTTGAAATCCAACCTTTTAATACACTTCTATTTAAGGAGTTATTATGCTGTGATAGGGACATCAGGGAGAGGTCTGGTATTGACAGTGGATACCTGATAGTCCATTAGCTGGATGGTGGTGGACAATAATGTTCTGGAATAGTCTTCTTTGCTTGGGTTAAAGTGTGATCTGTGATCTTTTTGATGATGGTCTCCTTGGTACTACAAAATCCTACAGGGTATGTGTTGAGTTCAGGACAGTGTTTAATGATTTTTCCTGGTCCTATGTGTAATGAGTCTAGTTTCTTGTAGTTTTTAGCAAGGGCCCAGACTAGGGTGCCAGGGGCAATAGGTTCTTCTTTGAAGGTGGATTTACTTTTGGGCCATTCTTCTAGTGGCTACAACCTTGGCTTTGAGCCTGATGATTTTGAATATAGAGCTCTGCACTTGTTTGAGTTATTTACTTTAGGGGTTACCACATGGGGTTGATTGTTACATGAGATTCCTTCTAGCTTATACCCATATATGAGTTCAAAGGGGATTAGCCAGCCCCTTGTTTGACTCTAACTCTGGATAAAGTAGTTTCCAAAGCTATGGCAACAAGAAGAATTAAATCATATGTAAGAAAGATTAACACATCTACAAACAATATCAGCCCAGCTCAAAGTGAAACCAGAAACTGATGAATCTATACCATTATCAATAGATCTAGGTGCCCTGATATTTTTTCTGAGCTGAGTCAATTTTTTGGCTGAGTTCATTTTGCTCACAGATGACCCAATTTTTCTAGTCACCACAGCTTTGAAAGCTACTGAAGTTCTTCAATGATTAGATATTTTAAATGGAATATATAACACACCTATTTAGACCCTAGGCTTATCTGCTGGGAAAAGGTATGTATTTCATTGGCAAAAGGACCATTATTAAAAATATATGTGACCGCAAACGTGATAGAAATAGCAAGATAATAGAGTCTAAAACAAAAATAGTGAGAGATAAAGAACCTATCTGCTGAAATGGCATGGTCACCCAGAAAAGTTCCGCACAAGAGACCCTGGTCCACTCAAACTTACTACCCCATAACTCAAAGCCAAATGCAGAATTCAACTCAAGTTTCCAAAAAAAAGCAATGTGATCCAGTGACAATACCTAATCAGTGAGAAGCTCAATTTGACATTTGTCCCATTACAAGGATCAAGCTGCTCCCTGTCTAATCCAATTGATTTATCATCACAATCATGTTCTTTGTGAAATGATTCCCTCAAACTGTATAAGTAATACATCTCAATAAAGAAAATCATCTAGCTTCCAAATATTTTTCCCTTTTAACTTTCTAATACAGAACAGTTACAGCATTGGTAGCACAGAAGGGTTTCTATCCTACCTTTCCCTTCAAAATTTCTCAAGTTGCCCATACTTGCCGCAGTTAACAAATGTACAAAAGAATTATGTCCTTGATCCCCTTGGACTGGACGCCCTACACAACAGGAACTGAAATACTTGCAGGGAATGTCCTTTACCAGAACATGTTAATCTCAGTTCCCGCCTTCTATGCCTTGTCAGAACAAGAGTTATTCCAGGCTCTCTCCTTCACACCTTGAACCACTGACAAGGGCATCATGCCTGCTCACGTAGCCCAGCAACTTTGCAGTGCATCCTTGTAGTTATTTGCAGGAGCCAATGATGACATAGCTATAGCATGGATAAAGTCCTCCTAAAACAAGCTGACACACATAAAATACCCAGAACACTTCCGGATTATGGAGATATCCTTTTGCCTGATCCATGATGCAGGCACCTGGTACAAAAAATGCCACAATGCTCATACCAAGAAGGTCTGGGAGACCTCTAAAAGGGACTTCTTGGAAGATTTGTGATGAAAGACACAGCACTCATCCCATCTGTCAAGTCAATCACCTGACACAAACTGGTACTGTGAAATTGTAAGGAATTTCACACCTTACACAAATACAAAAACAAACATAATAATTCTGGAGAAACCTCAAAACCTGAAAACTGCATTGCTAAATGCAGATTTAAAAACTAAGTTGGTTAACAGAACTATTAATTTAATTGAGTCAAAAGCACATTCAAAGTTGATAAATGAATGTGTTCTAAGCAATAACAAGTAAAAAAGCAAAAGCAAGTGTAAAAAACCTGAACAATATATAAATTCCACTTTAAAACTGGAAATTAAGGCTTAAAACAACTATTACAACAACTGTAACAACTCAGAATTAAAATTTGAATCTGAAAATCATAGTACAGCCAATCAATCACAAATTAAATGTATAAACTGTCCAAACCAGACTTTCAGGGACATAGAAGGCCAATTAAACCCAGAGAACTGCCCAAGCCACTGCAATACTTCACATCCAGCTCCAGATACCATCCCCAACCTAAGTGAGGTACAATACTGCAATGCAATATCCCAACCTGCCTCTTCTTGCATTGCAGGCTGCAGCTTGCTGCAGGCCTGCAAAGCAATACTTCTACCTCACACTTGCAGGTTGGCCTGGTAAACTCTATAATACATCCCCCAAATTATTTCAGTATTTAAACTGAACATTTTCCCTTGAGCTAAGTGCTCCAATAATTTCTTTTATTCCTATCAATCAATAAATCTATATTTTCAATTCTAAACACTTGATTAGTAGATTCTAAAGATTTCCCCCCAACAGCATGAAGTTCATCTTTTATGGACTTTTTGTGTGTTAATCAGTTATGGGTAAAGCAAATATTAACTTTGAAACCCCCAAACCAACCCCTACTGACAAATCTGAAGACTCAATTTGGTATTGTTTTGGTCCGCGTCAACGACATGCCCCTTACATTGAAACAGCTCAATTCCCACCTATCATCCATCCCAAGGCCCCCTGGTTGGTCTTGGGGTACACCAGTGTCTATTATCTCCTCAACCACTTCACTCCCTTCTTGGGAAGATTCCACCTATTTGGTCACCTTCTACACATGTTAATGATAGGGATTCCAGTAGGTTCCACTCTGATCAAATTCAACTTGGGAGCTCTACTTCATTTAATTGGAGAAAGACTTCCCAATGAGTGGATCCCTGACAGAAATAGTTGAAAAGAGCCTACAAGGAGTTATTCCTGCTTGCTCCCTCCAAGATGGCCTTTGATAACCCTGTCACACACCTTATGTACTACAACATACTCAAACTCATGTAATGAGACACATCAACCTGGATCAAGTGACCAACCTTCAAAGCTTGTCCTGTGAAGCAGAGAAAGCAGAACAGACCTCCAATGTGCTTCACAAAGCACATACTGGGAAAGGGTAAAGACCCAAGGATCTCAATCCCTCAGGATATTCCACTTGCCCTCTGCCTAACAACAATAACCATAAACCTCAGGTGCACAACATTTACAATAATGGGAGTAATGGTTATTCTTACCACACACACTTCAGAATCACTGCCATCCAAGGTAAAAAGAATAAGAAAAAAGCCCAAGGAGAGCAATAAGTGAACCAAACTCTCCCTGACAACCATCAAACTTGACCAATGATAAATATCAACCTGAGGACGTTGACTAATGCCCAATGATGAAGAGCCATCAAGTGACCTGGTACTCTACACAATTGCCAGACACCCAAATAAATTAATGTCATTTCATTTCTGTTTTTTTACTCTGGTTCAGCACTCTTGGACTCAGGTGCAGGTTTCACCCTGGTCAACAGCAACTTTTTGCATAAGTTCAATCTAACTACTAATCCTTAGCAGATTGAGAACATAGCTTTAGCTGAAGAACATCATATTATTGTTACCTGGGAGACTGCCTTGTTTTCAATTGCCCTGGAAAACCTTCCCTCTACCATACAAGGACCTGTCATCAACTTTCCTAGATTTGATGTGGTTCTTGACCTAGGCAGGCTAAAGAGAAACAACCCCCACATAGACTGGATCATGTCAGTGATAACCATTAAATGTGAAGGAATCAACCATCAGATATACCCAGACACAGTGGACCAGCTCCCAAGGGATCATGTGTTTGTATGTATAACTGAGAGCTGGGAAGAGAAGGAAAACATCAAGGCCATTGACTGGGACTCTTTTCAGTATGAGGTCATTCCCTTTAAAGATAAGCAGGGCATCAGCACCCCCAAGACCAAAAGATAGTTTTGAAACACCCAGAGATTCTTAACAAGCCCCTGCCAGGACTACCTCCCAAGAAACATATCCATCATTTAATACATCTAACGGGCACTATACCAAAGGCCAGACCAATCTACAGCCTCACTCCAAACAAAGATTACACTATTTGTGCCTACCTGAAAGAAGATTTAGAAAAATCACCCATATAATCATCTCAATCACCCTTTGGAGCAGCTGTATTCTTTGTGGCAAAATGGACAGCTCCCTAAGGCTAGTTACCAATTACAGAGCCTTAAACAAAGTCACTATACAAAGCCAATACCCATTACTTCTAATCAATGACTTCTTTGATGCAATTAGAGGGCCATCAAGTTCTCTAAGATTGACCTTACCGCTGGAAATAATAAAATCTGGATAAAAGAAGAAGACATACCTAAGAATGCCTTCTGTACCAAGTATGGGTTTTACAAGTGTGATGTTCTTAACTTTGGAATGACCAGCACACTGTTCACTCTTGTCACGTTTATGAACAAGGCGTTTTCACCCCACATCAGAAAGCATGCCCTCATTTATCTGAAAGACATCATTGTGTACAGTACCAATGTTGAGCAACACCACAAGAGCCTGGAAGCAGACTTAGCCACCCTAGCCTGGCACAAACCATTAGAAAAACCCTCAAAATACCAGTTCTTCAGGGAAAATTACCATTTTTGGGCTACATTGTGTGCAAGGACAGGATCCAATACAACAACTAGAAGATTCAAGCCATTTTTAATGTGCTGCACCCCAAGGATAAAAGTTAAATGATAACCTTCCTTGGTATGATTGCCTGCATACATTGTTTTATCCCAGACTGTGGTGTCTTTGCAGTGCCTCTGTTGTCCATCACAGGTGCCAAGTCCAAGTTTGTGTGGACACCCCAATGAGACCTCTGTTTTTTTAAGCTCAAGAAGAAGTTGGTATCTTTCTATTCCCTGTATTCAAGAAGGGAGGAATATTAACATATGGAAACCAACACCTCAGACGCCTCCATAGGTGGGGTTCTTTGCATAAAGACAAGCAATGGAGAATTCTTGCCAGTAGCATATGAATCTTGCAAGTTAACTTATGGCAAGGTTTGTTACTCAACTCATAACAAGGAGCTACTGGCAATAGTACACTGTTTGGTGAAATGGTGCTGCTACCCCAAAAGGCAAGAGAAATTCACCACCCTCACCAATAAAAAGACGCTCATCTACTTCAAAACTCAAGTAAACCTTTCCTGCAGACAGGCCAGATGAATGGTGTTCTTAAAAAAGTTCAACATTAACATCCAGTATAAACCAGGACCCAAGTTAGTCACTTCAGATAAACTATCACAGCTCTATATACAAGCCTCTAGTGAACAAAATGATTTAGATCCTGATTGGCCTCTCCTGGTGCTGCGTAAAAACAAAAAGGTTCCCCCCAGGCACAACAGATGTTACCTGTGGCATGGTCATAAAAAACACTTGCTTGCATGTCTACAGGACACTAAACAGAAAAAATTTAGATGAAGTAACCATCCCTTACGTACCCACATATCAATGAGTAGACACCATCTTGTGCTATCATAGAGACCTTGGACATACCAAAAGTAGGAATCTGTACAAGTTTATAAAGCACAAAGTATGGTGGCCTACCCTCTTCAGAGACATTCATGAATTACTCAAACAACACAAGGGTTGTGAGAAGTTTGCCAAGAGCAACACTCCCTCAAAGTTAAGTACTATTAATCCATACTCAATTATCTTTCAAGGTATGAGTGCTAGGCGTTGTAGGCCCCATGCCCAGAAAGAGTAATAAAAATAAGTACATAATCACTGCCATCAACTTTGCCACACAATGGACATAATTACAGGCTTTTAAGGCCCACACTGGTAACAATTCTCAAAGATTCATAGGCAGAGAGATTATCAGCAAGTTTGGAAAGCCAGAACTGCTGATCACAGACAATAAAAAAGAACTAACATCCAACAACACCAATGTATAACTGAAAAAAGCACTGGAACACAGGATTACAATGCCCTACTATCCTCAGGCTAACACCAGGGTAGAACAGTTAAATGAAAGAATGGTGCAAGCCCTTGCCAAGCTTACTATTGGGACCCCTGAAGATTGACCAAAGCAGCTGCTGACCGCCCTCCTTGTGTGTCACACATGAGTAAACAGATTCACTGGGAAGAGTATTTTTGAACTAGTTTACAGCAGACAACCAAATATAGTTCAGGCCCTAAAAGGACCCAAATCAATTGTCAAGAACCCATCTACTGTGGAACATATCACAAAAATGGTGTATGATTGCTGACAGATCAATACCTGTAAATAAGATGCCTACAGGGACACAGACCATTCCCATATGGAAGATCTCCCCAAGTAGGCGGTATCTACCCAAGAGGGGATTAAATTGACCCAAGAAGAAGTAGGCTTCCAGATAACTTAGCAGGAAATCCAATTCCAAAGGATGGAATATTGTGAGGTTTGAGTATTGAGAACATCCTTGTGCATCTACTGTTTCTCTGTGGCAGGAGGATTATGGGATAAATGAGTGGCTGTATACCATATTCCGGGTATTACACAATGCCAAGACTTTTCTAAGTACTGGGGGAAATTCAAAGAACTAGAGTCTGCTCTAGTTTCTAAAAAAACTGGCCCCAAAGGCCTTCAGCAGGAGTAGCCAAACCAACCATTCCTACCCAAAGAGCTCCCATTGGGAGGACTTGGGTAATCTCATGGTTCTTTGGAGAAGGGGGAGAAGGCAAGTGCAAGAAGTGTAAAAGTTGGCCGGGTAAAGACTTTATTGACTGAACAAATAATAAGATAATCTCCTTGAGCCTTATATAGTGAAAAATGACATAACTGTAGCCCCAAGCTGGAGAACTTGGAGAAGTTGGGAAAAGAAGGGAAACAGGTGGTAAGGGGCTCATATCAATTGAAAAAAGATATAAAAATATACTCTTAATTAATAATTCCCCTTTTAGCTTCCAAAGTGCTCTTCAAACATCTTGGAGAGGAAAGGGGGTTAGCAACTGATCCTACATGTGCTGGGATCAGCGCCAGGAGACTTAGTGAAAACTCCAGAAGAGACAGAAACAAGAAGTACAGAGCCTGGTGGTTCTAGCAACTCAAGCTTAGTGTTAACGCTTTTGAATTGATTAATTTCAACTAAAAGCGGTTGATCTGATTGGCCACAAGCCGTAAAATCAGGCAACAATTGATTTGAAGTCAAATTTACTAATTTAATTGACTCTAGGTCACTGTTAATAGTCTGGGACAACCCAGGTTTGGTCTCTGTACCTGTCAAAAGTTTATTTTCAAACTTATGTTATCAGGTTTAACAGGCAATGTAGAGCAGTTACTAATAACTAAGAAATTATTTCTAGGTTCATTTAAAAAATCCATTTGCTCCACTTGAGAAAAAGAATTATTTTGAGCCATCCCCTCATGATTGTTGACAGAAACAATGGAAATGGTGTTTCTGGCATTAATAACGCCCAAAAAATTTCCACTCAGATCTGAACCTCAAGTTCTCCACACCAATTTTGATCAACCAATTGGGGAAGAGAAACACCTACAAGATATGTTTAGCTCTTAAAGACAAGAATGAAGTTAGAGACAAGGTCTAGATCGTAAACATAGACAAGAGAAAAATAAAACACAAAAAAGTAGGCCCTGTCATTGTACTAAAGATTAATGGCAACAATAATTACCTGGTATAAGGCTTGGGCAAAATAAAACAAGACAAAGTCCAGCACCATGACAGACTCTGCCCATGCAAGGCCCTTCAGAAGCAACATGAGACCATTCTCTCAGCAACTGAACAGTAATTGGTGAGATATGAAACCTGCGCCCCTGGTGACCTTCTCTCAGACCTTCCAACAGAGGAAGCCAACCTTCAGCTAGGGGAGGATGTCAAAACAGCAGGGTTGACCCCACAGAAAATTTCCACACAAGAGACAATATGTCACTAAACTGACTTTTCATAACCCAAAGCCAAATTCAGAAGTCAACTTAAATTTCTGAACAAGGCAGCAAGACCCAGAGATAATCCCTACTTGGGGAACAGCTCAATTTGGCGCTTGATCTGTTAAAAGAATCAAGCCACCCCTTATCTAATCTATTTGATTGATTGTCACAATCATGTTCCTCTTAAAATGATTCCATCAAACTATAAAGTAATACATCTCAATAAAGATAATCATCTAGTTTTCAGATATTTTCCCCTTGTAACTTGCTAATACAGCCCAGTTACAACATATCCACAAACCATTGAAAACAGATAAAATTGGGGGAGAATACTGCTCTGTGAAACTTTCAAAGTTAAGCTTAGGATTAATTGGAATGTCCAACACCAACCATAACATCACTAGATACAATGCCTGGGAGAGAAGCAAGAAACCCTCCAAGTAAAAATTAGGACATTGGGAGGCTGGGTGCTATCCAGTTTCATCTCCTCTAGGAGACACTCAACGTTGGCAGAGTTTAGGGGACAAAGATAGGGATGTATTTTCAACAACCATTAAAAAGGCAGCTAACAATCAAGTTAACCAGAAGATGGTGTAAAAGCCCCAATACAGTAGTTTTAAAGGCTATGGCAACAGGCAAAAATAATTCAGATTTAAACAAAATGAACTCAGATTTAAACAAAATTAAAATGAACCCAGATCTATTGTAAATTAATATAAATTTGTTTATTTTTGATTTGGTTTAAATCAGAGTTCATTTCGTTTAAATCTGAATTATTTTTGCTTGTTGCCATAGCTTTTAAAACTACTGTAACATATGCATTCTTGAAGTTGGAAATATATAGTATACCTGTTTTTATTTCAGAAATTTCTGTTGAAAGTTATGGGAAGGGCTTGACTCTTGAGAGTTGATTGAAAATAAAGCTTGCATATATATCAGAGCTCAACCCGATTTCCCTTTTGCATGACAGCTATCTGGGACACCAAGAAGCCTCATCAACCTGGCATTGCCAACTATTTTGTATCCGAAAAAAGAAACTTTCATACTTGATTCATGACCTTCTTTTCTTGTAATGATAGCATAACATCTATCTTGGAGACCGAACAGCTTATCTCACCCAGCTCTGATCCAACAGAGAGCAATATTTACCTTGAACTAGAGCAGCTGTCACCCACTTCCTATCAACAGTTTGGTTCAGATCATTTGACTCCATTAATTTTTGAATTGCTTTCTCCAGCCCTTTGGTTTCCAAATGGGTCAGATAATGTCAGGAATTATGGAAGCTACTGTGGCAGCAAAAGCACCGCTGGAAGTTAACTCTGACTTTTTGACTAAAAAATGTTTTTTCTGTCAATTGAATCAGCTGAGAGATTGGTTGACTCAATAATCGATCTAAGAATTGTTGCAACATGTTTCCAACGCCTATCGATGCCATCCTGGGTCGATTTAGGTACTGCTGGTTGCACAGCATTTGTTTGGCAGATAATGGCTTTTGTAGAAAGTTGCATCTCAATCTCTGGAAATAGTGGGGGCTGGAATAGGAAACCCCTCTTTGGAATAACTCCAGCATTTGGGACTATCCTGTGGAGCTATGAACAAGGGGTTATAGTGCCCAAGATGGCCGGGGTGATCCTGACAAAGCCATCACTTAAATATTGAATACTAGTTTTAAGCTTAAATATGAATAAAATAATATTATCTTTGAAACACTATAATATTTGGTTCATATTAAACATTTAGGCTGTAAACATTCAAGGTCAGTTTTATGCTCAAGAATAACGAATGAGCGACCCTAACTTATTAAATCTGACCCAACCTTTAAGCACATGTAATGTGCTACAGTAGTTTTCAAAGCTATGGCATTAAGCAAAAATAACTTCTGTAAACAAAAGTAAAAGCCAAATAATTTATATTGATTTGTAATGGTTTTGGGTCCACTTCTATTTGTTCTGATATGTGTTGATTATGCTTACAGATGAGTTTTCTTTTGCTTAGTGCCATAGCTTTGAAAACCACTGTAGAGTACTATAAATATTCCTTTGGTTGCTTTATTTCAACACCAGTAAAGGTACACAATGTTAAAAAAGACAATATTTACTCTGCACTTAATCTAAAGGGAATAGGATAAAATGCAGAGATATGGTGGATGACATTAAGTCTCTGCTGAGGAGATAAGGAGGTGGATTCTAAATCACGGATAGATTCAATAAAAGCTTCTTGGTCATCTTGATCAGAGAAGAATTGGATCGAGGCAATAAGTTGACGCAGATAATGGATCTCACAAAGGAGAAACCCCTGGTTTGTGTAGTGTTCCTGAGAACTAATATTGTCCCTGATTTGACTGTTTAAAATGCGAAAGATTCTACCGATTGTCAATCTAGCCTTGCGATAGATTTGATCCCGACTCTTGCCAATGCGCTCAAGCCACAAGCGACGCAAGAAGTTGTAGCCACTCCAAGCTAGAAGGATTGGAGGAATTGCAGCAATAAGACTGAAGGTCAATTCATTTGATTTCAACAGCGAATCTAGCGCTCTTAGGGCCATTGAGGCATCTACTTTTGTCTTTTGGCCTTGGATCAACAATGTCTGAATCAAATCTCCAAATAAAGCTGAGTAAAGCGGTGCTTTGATCGAAGACTCGTAGGCTTCAAGCACAGTGCCTAGACTCCCCTGCCTGATCAGATTCCGTTCAAGCTCGAGGTCTACTCCTGGGCCTTTTCTAGCAGCGAAGTCAACCACCATCCTTTCAAGAGACTGAAAATTGATTAGCCTTAGAAAACTACAAAAGTTACCATAAGCTCAGAATCTATCGAGGCTTGCGACATGATTGAGATTTGATTATCTTTGTGGCGGATAGTCTTAACGATATCACGTATGGGTTCAAGAATCCAGTCTTTAAAGAATGCTGCCGCTGTTTCTTTCATGTCTAGGATCGATTTGAGTATTGACTCTCTGTTTTCCCATGCCATTCTACTAGCAACCCTAAATGCCAGAACACCCACGACTGAAGGTAGCAGCATGCGCGAGTATACATTGGGAGGTTTATGCTCCCTCATCTGTTGAGAGACAAGCCTAGAAGTGCCTTCTAGACTTTCGAGGGCTTGAGTTAATTTAACATAAATTAGATTGATGGCATATCCTTCTTTAGATATTAGCTTATACAATTACAGGGCAGCTTACCAAGATCTTCAACGGAGGCAAGAGATTCAACTTGCTGCTTTGAGGAAACAAGATTTTCAATCAATGAGCCAAGCAAGCTAACTGACCGAAGTAAAGAACGCCCCACCTTGGTAGGATCCGTCTCACTGCCATTCAACATGGCTTCTTGTTCGCAAACAAAACCTAGAGTAGCGCCATAAAGCTCTCTTAATCGGGCGAGCTGTTCTCTTTTGCTTTCTATTTCCACTTGCATTTTCTTTAAAGGTTTTCTGATCAACTGGTTTACTGGGGATCGAGATATCTTTGTCCCGAATATTCTTAACGTTTTACTGGTTTGGTGGTTAGCAAAATCATAGCTCATTGCAGCGCGCATTCCTATAACGCATCTGGAAGGAAGTGACTCGAAAGCGTAGAGAACATGATTTGTCACATCGCCACGATAGCGATTCCACTCTTGAATACTATCCGACAGGGGGACAATGTCACGCAAGATTGTATCAATGAGGATACATTGGACTGCACAGGATACTTGGGAGAGAAATAGAAGTTCAAGATGAATAAAATCATCATTGTTCTTAGTGCTACGATCCTTTGATTCAGAGACTGTATCAAGTCGGGACTTGAGTTCGCCGATGGCTGGCAGCTGAACCTTTTTAATGCTTTTGGTCCTAACTGGGCCTTGCGCGTCTATTTCATTTGAATTCGATACGGTTGAAATCGGAAGAGGGTAAAGAAGGCTATTTAGTACGGTAACACTAACCTCTGATTCTTTAATAGCATCATCAAAGTGAGCCAACCCTGACATGCCATATTCGGCAACCTTGCTTGAAAATTGATGATTGGCCCCCTCAAGCAAAAAGCGATATCTCTCTTCGGCGTACGTCATGAAGGCGATATAATACCTAAAGTAGCAAAGAGAATGAGCAAAAGACACTAGCCAAGCGATAGTAAAAATAACAATTTAAATTGAAATGGGTAGGGCTAGGAACTTTGGGGTAGCATTAGGTATAGGCTGCCTTTTCTAAAAGCTTAAAAGGAAAAAATAAAGATTAAAAATACTCAGGCTACTCTGTATCTATAGCATAAATTACATCCAGTATGTTTATAATTTTTAGGACTTTTAAAATTCAAATATAAGTATAGCGCACAGATGAAAGCGAAGCTTCTTTTGAAAAGCTAAATCTATAGATTTGGTTGGTTGGTCAATTTCTGAGTCAAGAGTTCACAAGGCAAAATTAAGCCATCAATGGAAAAGTACTGAACAAGTTTATGATGAAACAAGATTCAAGCAATATAGTTCTTTAATAAGACGACCAAATTAGGAGAAACAGAACAACAAGAAGCTGACCAGATGTATAAGCAAATGTGATATTTAACTATCAAATATACTAGGAAGTTAAATATCTGCACTAGCTTTGGTGCAGCAAACTTGCTATGAAAATGAAAGCGAAATTCAATATTAGGTTATGAGTTTTCGTTTATTGATTGACTGCTATAGCTGAAATCACCTGCAATAATATTTTAAAGGTACAGCTACTAGGTCATACTTGGGTGACAAATATTAGGATCCAGGAGGTTGATGACGGGTGATTCTTAGACGAATTTATCCGTTTATGGGACAAGTGCACAGTTATAGGGGTTTTCGCAAATTGTAAGCTTCGAAAATGGGCAGGCTCAAGTGAGGTTTTTATCGGCGTAACAGGAAAATCATAAATATGTAATAGTGACTTCGAGGAAGAAAGTAAGCAGCTTTTAGAAAGGAAATAAATATATTGGAGGCCAAAATTTGGTGGCACCCATCAATCGAGTGTGTCAAGGTACAAGTCCTTGGGGAAAATCCTGTCAAGTGACCCTTATAACTCCATTTGGGGGTAAAACAAAATCTTATTTTTCGAGGTGGCTTTACTTTAAAAGCTGATTTTTTAATCTAGCAATACTTCAGAGAAAGTGTTGCAGCTAGAATTGACATCCCAGTTGCCACTGTATCTCATGATACACACGTGGTGTTTGATCAATTTTGTGTTTGGCTCTTGACAATGACATCCAAGAGAACATGGCAGAAAATCTTTATCACAAAAGATAAGAGGTTTGTGCTAGCCAAAAGTTAGCCTTCAGAGATGAATAAGGCTAGTCACCTTAAGGCCCTAGCAGTTAGGATTATATGAATGATCTTACTTCTAAAGAGGAAGAAGCACTAAAGTTAACATAGAACCAAAAGAAGAGATAGATGAACTTAATATCTGTATTATAAAAACTGAATGCTATATAGGCCACAGTAATGTAGATCATTTGCTAGTAGGATGGAAGAGAAGCCTATCTGACTAGGTATCCCAATTAGAATAAGTCAAGTGATAGCATCCAGAATAGATGAAAATTGATTGACCCCCATTTGTGTAAATGTGGCAACTTGAGTACTTAAATGTTAAGCCTGCCAAATCTTTGCACAAACTCACACAGTCCAAAGGCCAATTTGATCAGGTCTGGATGTCGCAATTCACAACAATCAACCACCCCATGATAGGTCTAATATCATAGCCCATATTGATTTCTTTTTTGAAGCAGGGTCTCATATTTCCCTATTGAGAGCAGACCCAATTATATCAACAATTCTGCACCTGACCTCATCCAGCACATACCCCCATCCTATCAAGATTCTTGCTACTGTGCCACCCCCTTTGTGATTTTACAGCAGTGACTTTGGGTGATAGCTTAATAAAATCATTAGAATGTTAAGAATTAATAGGTTGAACTTAGTAACTATATAGATAGGCTTTAGGAATTCTCTAACTAAGAGTCATAAGAAAGTATGGCACCTGTATGATTAAGGGCAAGAACCTCAAAATCAATCAGACCAAACTAATTAAGGAATTTAAGTGAAGCTGACCAAATCTGGATTGGAGACTAGGTGTCCAACAAGCTGTTTAATTGAGGCCCAGTTATGAAATTGATAAAAATTTGATTATAGGGATCAAAATACCTTGACGGCTTCAAGATGTGACATAAGTTAAGGGCATTAGGCCCCTAAATAAGATGAAAAGGATGTTTATCATAGGGGCTAATAAATTAGACTTGGTAAAAATAGTGGCAATTCTATCTTTATGTGTGATCAGCTGATTTCTGGTAGAAACTTGGGTAAGCTTAGATCATGAATTAACAATAGGTTATTATAGGAGAAAAAGTAGGGAACAATTCAAGCTATAGTGAGGATACTTCCAGGTAATGAACTGGATGATTCAGAACAAATAACAATAATGCTCTTGTAGGATCAAGAATAAATACTTCCCACCAAATCAGGATCAGAATTCATTGATAAGGCTATCAATAGTGTTTTTCAGGATATCCAGTCAGGATTTCATAATGCAAGGGGATTTCAGCTGAGTGCACTCCAAATGGCATATCAATGAAACTAATAAAAAAAATATTCTTTTTGGTGGTTGTTGCTTTTCCCTCATTTCTTTTAAATTTTTCTTATGTCTGGCTCATTTTTTCCAAAAAGGCCAAATTTGGGATTTCAGGGGTGGATAACGTTGCCATATGGAAGGAGATTCCTATAGATTCCTTGGAGGACTGTTGGGGGGACCTTGAAGTAGCAAAAAAATCCCAGTGAATCTTTGACATAGATAAAGACTTCATTTGAGGAACTATACACCAACTATTTCTCAAAGGAGGGAACTCCTTCCTTAGGAAACATGATCTTTTCTAGGGATTTATTGAAATTTTGCTTGGATTTGATGAGATTTTTAATCAGATGAAGCAAGCTGCCAATCAGAAGTTGAAGGGCTAAAGTTTATCCAGAACAAAACCATGTAGTTGCTCAAACAATGGAGTGAGAAAAATAAAAGATTAAGTCAGAAAAGTTTTTGGAATTGGAGTCAAAACTTGCCAAAGTTTTGAAGCAGCAATCATCCAACAGCAAGCAGCTTCTGGGCAACAATGACAGTAGGTGGGGCTGGAATGTCCTGGATCTAACACACTCTTAGTGGCACAGTGGCTTTTTACCATGATATAAGAACTATATCTCTTTTCAATAAATTACATCTTATTATCATTCATTATTTCCACTTTCTAGACGTTTGTCTACCCCTAACACCAATAATGAACCGTACTTAATCCAGTTGCAACAGTTTAGCAGTGATAGTTTTAATTAACAGCCTATCTTTTTGAAAATTCTGCCAATTTAGGATGAAGAAAGGGCCATGCAGTAGCCTTATAACCTGCCAAGAGAAAAAAAGCATCTCAGTCTAAAAATGAAATCAAAGTGGATCCAGATATATTGTAAATTAATATAAATTCTTTGATTTTAAACTTTTTTTAGACTAAGTTGATTTTGTTTATCTCAACAGGCTATAAAACTAATGTATGGCTAACTGTGATGCACCTTCTCTTCAGAGGCTACTAAGTATCTCCTGGTTCAAATCCAGGGAGAAACTTGGTTAGGGTTACATTCTTCAAGTGACTAAGTTTAAGTGCTAAAGCATTATATCAGGCTTACAAGCCTGCAAACTCCTCTAAAACTTTTCCTACTAGCATCCTATAATTTTCACTATGCATCATCACATCTGCTTGTATCTGCCCTTATTAAGGAGTATACAAATATTAAAAAATAACTTTTAAATAGTTGCAATCAAGATTACCTCCTCACCTGCTAATGTATCTCACAATACACAGGGGCGCTCAAAAAGTCACCCCATGATGTGTCTAATGACATGGATCAATCTGAGTACAATGTCAAATTTCAGACACTTTCTCCTAATTAGGAGTGTTGCCAATTCAATATGCTGATCCCTTGCTCAATTTATTCCCAACCTGAACCTTATGTTGAACCTGCCACCATGCCACCACCTGGTGGACTTATGGCTTCTCAACATAGTATATTAATTGCAATATTCTCTGATAAACTACATCTTATCCCTATTCTTGCCCTTTATATTTGGACTGTTGTCTTCCTCAATATAAATATTGATCTATTATTGGTTAAGTTGTAACAAAATCCACTATACAGGAACTTCTTCCCTGTGGGTAAAAGTTTCAAAATCTTTTTTGATTCTAGTTTGCTCTTCCTCATGAGTTTGGCTACATGCAAAATTCCTGAAATTTTGCCTATACTCATTTTCTTGCCCAATATTTGGGTTTTGGTTAATAGGGAAGTTTTTTGTTGTGCTAACACTTTCAAAGCTTATTGGGGGTGTAAAAGCCTTTATTCCAAGGAAGGAAGATCCACTTATAAGCCTTCTTATTAATAGTCAAGTATCATGAATATCAATTTCCCTTTTATCATAGGCCAAAAAATAGGACAGGAATCAACCCCTGGTTGACCTGGCCTGCAAGCCAATAGCCTCAATGGCCAGACAACCAGCTGCCCATGTTTTTTGGGGGCTCAAATCCTCTTGTATTTGATCCAGAATTTCTCCTGCTGATGAGAGTTCCCCTGTTATTTGCCCCAAAGTTGCCTCTAAGGCAATGTAGAGCCACTAATTCTATGCTGAGGTGGTATCCTCAACAGTTGAATTATTGATAATGATCTCAAATGAGGCAGTCAATTAAACCAACACTAAAGACTGCAGCCTGCCTGCCATTGAAGACAGTACCATATACTGGCCCCCCAATAATAACATTCAAACACAGAAGAATTTTATCATCCTTTCACTTGATTTCACCAATAAACAGCTGTCCTGCCCCAGTGTCATTTCACTGCTTCAGCCCACAAGCGCTCCTCTCTCTCAACTCCCAAGTACCCAAACATTAAATTCATAGTCTCTGTAAGTAAAGCCTGGTGATGGGGTAGTATATGAGCCTATAACCCTGTCAGGGAATTCTTCCCTGACTACCAGAATGATGGTGGCATTAATAATACTGTTACTTTCCAAACTAGGGTATCACAACCCTCTAATCAAGAGTCCAAAGAAGAATCAACTATAGTCACCAGTAGCCGGAACAAGATTTAAACTCTGGACAACCTTCTAACCATTAACGTTGATGTTAGTAAGAGTTTTAAAGATACTTTACCTATTTATAACAATCCTATTCACTTGACTTTTGCTTTTGGGTTTGAATATAAAAAGAGAAATGTTAATAATATCATCACTTATGTCAGAAACTGTTCAGGCTCTGATTGGCTGCTCCCAGAGCAGTTTTTGCATAAAATTACCACAGCCACTTCAGCAGCTCTTGACACTCTTCTTAGTCTATAATATATGCAACTCCACTCGCCCAGCCTGCTTGTTCCTATTCCTTGGATTTCTAGCCTCTGTTATCACCAGTATTTCTTGTGCTTGGTTATGTTAACAAATCAGGTTAAGGAAAATCTGCTTATATTCCTTTTAAAAGGCTTCTGTCTTAAGAAACTTGGGTTTAAACCCCCCTTTTGCCCTAAATGAACCTCTCCTCATATTTTATCCCACAAGAAGTATTTAAGCTAGCCCTTGATTATCTTTTCCCTTGTTCCAGCAATAAAGATTATTCTTCTACTTAAGTTTGCTTACACTTATCTCTGAAATCCTTTTTTGAAGCCATGAAGGGAAGATATTTCCTGTTCTGGTTTCTAGTTCCTTTCCTATCTGTGGTATTGGCTCTGGAAAACCCAACTCCCACTACAGACTGGCATAACTCCTCACCTGATGACTCTCACCAAAAGGAGTCCCTGGCTAATGGTTGGTTCAAATATCCCTCAGGACACTGGGGAATAAAGTTCCATTATGGCCGCTCCACTATACCACCTCCATCAGACAAACCTTCCTTGTCTATACCCAAGGCATCCTTCTACTTGTTGACGTACTTGGCAGGATATTACCTACTGGGAAGATGCAGTTCTATGATAAGAAGGTTTGCATAACTAGGACACTTTGGTCACCTTGCTATGGTTAAGGTTCTTATTGGTTCAATTATTGCAAGGCTTAACTTAGGGGCCTTGGCTCACAAGATTGGGGACTTGTTCCCTCTTAAGTGGGTCCCTGACAAAACCCCAATCCAGGCTTTATCACTATTCTTAATTAATAATGATATGAGCCATTGGTTTCCCTAGTTTCTTTCATATTTTATCCTTGTTATCTGTTATATGAACACAATCTATTTTGGCACAGTCAAACCTACAATATCCTGCATGCAAGCCACTGTGCTTGCAGTTTTTTGCTCCTTGGTCTATCCTGAAGATCAGTTTATTTTAAAGAATATCTCCTAAAGCAAGAATATAGAACTTAACACTTAAGAAGATATTATTGCCTGATCCCTTGATATGTACCAAAAAACATACCGGATTTGATTATAAAAGCATCTGGCACCCCACTGAGCCTAAGTTGTTTAAACTCAAATAAAACTAATTCCCTGCCTACTAATTCACCATGAAACCCCTTCTTAAACCAAAGCCCAGTTATCTATACTATCCTAACACTCCTATAGACAACTCCAATAAGCTATTTGAGATCATTTATATATTTTTTTGGGAGGTAATTGATACAATAGTCCCTACTAATAGCCCTTAGTCTTGGGTGAGATAATCCATTTACTATGTATTCAATTTAGCATCAGCCCTCTTATAGGCCTTGCCTGCTAGCCCTGTAGCCTGCCCTATCCCTACTTCTGCCAGGCTGGCCACCCAAGGTTAGTACCCTGACACCAATAGAACTATTGCCTTGTTTTTATGCTGCACTATAGTTTCAATGAGCTGTGGCACTTTTTTTCTTCCCTTAGATTGGTGTTTAATCCAAAATAGCTTCAGGGATAGGATTATTATTTGACTTTAGATGTTCCTTCAGATAATTCTTGTACTTCTCTCTAAATTTAATGTTTAATCACTTAGATATTGTAAAACCCATCTATTTTAGACACAAAAGAGTTCACTTTTCATGATTACTGAATAGATGTCAAAGGTTTGGGTTGAACTTCAATGGTAGTTTAAGCTATCAACTAGTCAAGAGTCACTTATTTATAGTTGATTTTTAGACATGAGATTAAAACAGAAGATTAATTGGGGTATGTAAATAAATCTGCATATTAATGAGCTTAAAGCTCATTAATCACATTATTTCATGTTAATTAAAACTGCTGGCAATTGGGGCTCTTGACAGGTGTTCATTTTTTAATAAAAGTTACTTTAAATTCAAAGACCTTTCAAATAACGTCTAACAAATTCAAATTCAATGAATATTAACATAGTTACAGTTACATGAATGACATCATTTTATTCAGCTGGTTATCATTCAGAAGTCTTGCTTTAACTCAAGTTGGCTCTCAATTTTTACTTTTGACTGGTGTTGGACATATAAGTAAAGTTGTCAAAATTAACAAGGGCTTCAAAATGCGCATTTTTAAATAGACTTTCAAAGATTGTTTGCTGATTTATGGCTGCATAAGAGACGTAAATTATGCAACCTTTGGCATGATTGATAAAATAAGCATGAATAAATTTGGCTGTTTGCAATTTACTTCTTTTTCACTAGTCTGTGGTTTCTGATGTAGTTCCCAACTTGGCTGGACTTTGGCTTGGATGTCAGAAGTGGCCCTGACAGATATATCACCATTTTCCAAGTGTTCTCCATTTTAGACGGTTATTTCAAAAGCTTGAACCAGTCTATTCAGCCTCCTTTCTATCATAAAGTTAGCCTTTAGTATTATCTTATTAAAAGCTTAAAACATAATGATAATGTTTCTAAATCATTCCTTAATCTTTAAGCTTTTCTACTAATGAACCTTATCATTAAGACAAGCCTCAAACTCATCTAATTATCTATTGATCAACATTGTAAACATTTTTTCCAACATCTTCACAATTTTCCCCAATTTAAATAGGAAGTCAATGTTTCACTGCTCAAATAATTAAAATTTTGCCACTTAAAGTGTTAAAAACTTCCCAGTTTCTTCAATGTTTCACCAAAGTGCACACTCCTTTGCTCTTAATACAGTTATCTTAGAGAAATGTTTCAAGACGCTTGAAACCTTTTTCTGAGATTGCATAAAATATAAATAATGATCTATGATGTTGGTGATCCATTATGAGTATCTAGTCAATAGTGATGTCCTATAAACTATACCTGCCATAGGTCAATACAAAGTGGCATTATGCTCATCTAATTCAACCAAGTGATTGGCCTGTGATTTTATTGCAAATTTGTCAGGATTGACAATTATTCCCCCTGGAAACCCAGGCCCAAGAGTGGGATTTGAACCCTGACCCTGAATTCCTGCAGGCCGCTGGCCCTATGGACCAAGGGACTGCCCACCCGTGTTTTCTTGGGACTGAGCTTCTGCAAGCTGAAGCCCCTGTTAAGTCCCAAAGTCAGAATACCAGCACAGGCTTGACCATGGTGGTGCCTGAGGAGGAACTTCTTGAATTGCCTAATGAAGGCAGAGAAAGTTCCTCTGTGAACTTCATGAACTTGAAGTCCTCTTGGGTAACCAATCAAATTCAGTTACCAAAGGAAAACACGGGCTTTAGGCCTGACCCTGTGACCACAGCCCAAAATCAAGAAAATCAAGTGATCAATTTGGAAATTCCAACCAATAAGAGAACACCCAGCTGAGGTGACATTTTGCCGCTCCTGCACCCAGGCCTCTTGACCACCCACCCACATTTTCCCCAATATTTTGATGAAGCCCTTATAGAAAATACTAAGTTTGGAGGCAGGATGCTATATATGCCTATAGATTCCATGCTCAAACATTATTTCCATTCTTGAATAAAGTTTATGTTATTTTGGCTTATACAGCTACTGCCTTATTTTTTTATTTGCCATCTATCAAATCAGTACAAGATCTCCTGGCCCTCCTATCCCTCTGCCCACAGATTCCTGTCCTCCAGATGCTCCCTTTGGCCCCATCCACTTCACAGAATACCCTTTGAAACCTGAATATAAGGACTACACCCCAGAGAAAATACTTGAACTAGATCCTTTGGCCCGCATACAATCTGCAGTTAAATACAACTGTCAAGGTCCGTGGATATTCTCAACACCCAAATTTTTTAGAGGGAAGTTCAACTATCTTCCTGCCTACAAGCTCTGCATGAAACTGCCTGTGACCCCCAAGCCTATGCCTGCCTCTCACCTGACCTCCTAACTGACCACACTGGCAAGCTGTTTGGGATTGTGTACATCACCCTCACAGGGGTGATTGACACTATAATCCTGGCTGCTGGTCTGTGGTCCCGGGTGGGGAAGTCCTTCCCCAACCTTTTTAAGTTAGCTCCTCTCTTGTGGTGGGCTTTACCTGCAAAAATTCTGGCTCAAGTTACCCCTGAAAACAACAGGCTGGCCGCCTAAGACCAGATCCCTGACAAAATTAACCTACTTTACTTCCTAAACACCCCAAGTTATTAGGTTCAGTCACTAATTCTCTAAATATCAATCCTAATGGTGTTTTAGGCACCCCATGATTGCACAGTAGCAGTAAGTGTCTCTCTTAAAGCTACCAATAATAAACAAACATAGAAACTCTAACCCTCATGGTTGTGCACCCAACTTCCTTATAGCCCCATTTGTCCCAGGATTCCAATACCACATGGCACATTCATCCCAGGAAACATCTTTACCCTTATATAATACAAATAGATGATCCTTCTTTTAGAAATTAACAGGTATAAAGAGCAAGCACCAACTAATGTAGTTGTACAACAAGCAAAAAATAATAAACCAGGTTGATTAGGCAGCTTATCTCTACTAAAAAAAATCAGTCAAAACCTGAAAGCAGCCTTCATTGTGTTTATCACAAGCATACATCCTCTGATATTTTATCCTTCTTGTATTTTCACTGGCACTTTGCAAATATTGAATAAACTACATGATTTCAACTTCTCTCCATTCAAAATATTTTCACAAAAAATAAGTTAGACAAAAATGACAGGCTATTCAGGCACAACTTTTCCTCCTTGGGTGCCAAAATTGAATATCACTGGTTTTAATCACATAGCTCTTTTTAAGGGGATTCAAAAATACTCTTCTATGTAAATAACCATTGACTGGAACCCTTCATGAGCAAAGGGAATAATCAAATGCTGATAAGAATACTCATCTTGGTGGAGGTAGTAACAAAATGTTGCCTCCTTGGGGTTCTCTACTGTGAAAATTTAACTGTGGGCCCTACTAGTACAAATAACAGTGTGAACAAGGGGATGTTGCCTGTTTAGGTGTGGCTGTTGGGTGCCAATAAAAAGGGGATGTTGCCTGTTTAGACAAGGCTGTTGTTTGCCTACAAAAGTGGAGGTGTTGCCTGTTAAGGTGTTAGCAGATCTCTCCAGAGTGATATCATAAATGGGCTGGTGGTGCCCCAGTAAAACATCAATTTATTTTCTCAAGGGTGGTCTCTTTGATCTGCCTTACATCTTTGGGCTAGGTTTTTGTGTGTTGGCCTAACCACACTAACTGAAATGAAAAGATAGGTCCAGGCTGTCTGAGGTCAAGCACTGGATCCCACACAGGTGGAATCAGATCCCGGGGCAACTGAGGCCTCAAATGCAGTACTAGCAATGGTATTAATTATCAATTGGTGTCAGGTGTGAAAGAAATTGCGGGATAGTATGAAGTCATTTCTAAGTGATGGGGAATCACCACCCAAATCCACATAGCATTAATGATTAACCACCAAAGTAGATTCATATATCTTTTTGTAAAATTTCCAATTATTATATCAGGATTAACCAGAACAATTAATCCTAACCAAAGTAGCCCAAGATAAATGGCCTGAGACAGTGTCATGGCCTGGGTGACTCCCAGGGGAACCTTTGGTTGAGGGGAAGGGTTGAGCCTGGAAGGCCCAGTAGATGACGGGGGCCATCCACATCACATAATTGGCAGCAGTAGCCCAAGGACGCCACACTCCCATGTGGGGTATCACTTGCTCAGTGAGCCCCAGCATGGTCAAATAGGCGACCCCAAGCTTGCTGTAGTCACATGATGAAGCAGAAGGAACAAGAGGAAGCTCTCCTGTGGCGGCGCTCATGGTCAGGCTTGGCTGGGCAAGTTGTTGGAGCAGAGGAACACCAGGGAAGGAGGGGCGCGGTGCAGGAGCAGGAATTATTTCTTGGTCCAGCACTCTAGGAGATGGGGTAAAGGCTGGTGGTGGTTGGTTGGAGGCAGCTAGAAGTTGCTCTGTTTTCCAGCGCTGGCGTTGGTACTGGAGGTACTCTCTGTTTGAAAGCACCAGCAGTATAACATTCATAATAATGTAATAAAACCCTGCAAAGTATAAATGCTCAGTATAAATTAACCAAAAAAGTTTATTAGATGAAGATGTCAACAAAGGAAGGGGATGCCAGTGTTCCCAGCTATATCCTGCTGGGAAACTGCAATTGGACTTAATAGTAACTTCTTATTGGTTGTCAATGGATTATTCTCAAGATGGGTTCCATTGGTGACTCCTGATTTGTCAGTTAGATGTATCCTTCCATTATTTTTTGCCCTGGGGAAGCTGGTAGGAAAATTTTGGACCATTTGGCAACCCAAGTTCCCAATTATGGGTTTCAGAGGGTGTGGGCCAATTAAAATCTTTTTTGCTTGGCTTTAGGACGGTTTACAATTGCCCCAGGATTGGCCTTGACCAGGGTTTGATTCTCTACTTGGAATTTTAGTTTCCTTTGGGTTAATCTGCATAATTGACTACACAATTTTTTGGTTGTGCAATCACTCAATTGCAGGAGTTGAACCTATGTAACATAGGGTTTTTGTCTGGCCCATTCTGGGCCTTGACAGACAGCATCAATGTATCTTCAGAATAAAATTCTGGACATTGGGAGGCAACACAATTTTCAGTTTCAAGAATGGGGGGGGGGGGAGCTTCAATATTGGCTGGCATGAAATTGATAAGGAGTGCCTTTTGGGGAAGCTTCAAATATGGAAATAAGAAAGAAGAGAAGTACTTTTATTGGATAATACTTTAGACTTATATAGACTTGGCTGTGGCAGGGATTTAGTTGGATTGAACCTAGGGGCTGGTCATGTTATAGATGGGTTTGAGCCACTAGATACTTGGACAGTCAGGTGATATTGCTTGGTTACCATTATTGGTATGTCAAACAGTATATTAGAAGGGGACTAAATCGGGCAATGACTGGATGTTAAGTAGGTTGGCAGTAGCCAGAATGCTTGTACATCCAGACCCTTGATACCCCCTTAAGGGGTTACTCTGGTACATCAGGAGGGGGCTTTGTCTTGACGGCTGCCGCCTGATGCTCCTGGAGTTGTTTACTAGTTGGAACCAGTCTGATCAAGTGCTCTCCTTTACTGAGGCAGAGACAGTTTCTGTGGTATTTCTTGATAATTGGGTTTTTTGCACTTTGGAATTTTACTAGGTAAGTGTTGTGCTCTGGTCTGTAATTGATGACTCTTCCTGGTCCCTGGTGTACTGAGTCTAGTTTCTTTCTGTTGCCAGCTAAAATCCAGACAGGGGAGTTGATGGGAAGTGGTTCCTCTGTGGAGATTACCTTTTGTGTCTTGAGCCTCTTTATTTCAGCTATTTTAGCTTTGAGGAGGATGTGTTGTAGGTTTGGTGCTTGCTCTACTGTAGGAGGTTTCCCTGGGGGTATCTTTATGTAGGGCTGTTTGTTGTGGGTGATTACTTCCGGTTTGTACCCGTAGGTTAGCTCAAACAGTGAATAGCCTGTCCCTTGGTTGGTACGGACTTGGGATACTAGTAATGCATGTATTTCATGTATAGTGGCCATGTGTCTTTGGCTTTACCATCCATTATTTTCTCTAGAGTCCTGATAAGGCTGCTGTTTAGGTGTTCCACTCTACCGTTGGCCTGTGGCCTGTATGGAGAGGTTGTGGAGTGTTTAATGTTTTTGGATTTCAAGTTGTCACTTACTACGTGACCTGATAACTCTGTTGCTCCATCAGTTATGATGTAGTCTGGAGTGCCATAGTTGGCTATGATTGCTTTGTTAATGAAACAGTTGATAGTTTCTGCTTTGTGGTCTTTTGTTGCCCAGCAGATGGGCCAGCGTGTGGCAAAGTCAATAGCTACAATTAAGAAATGTTGGTTTGTCTTTGTTTCTGGGAAGGGGCCCACTACGTCTAGCCCCCAAACCTTGAAAGTTCAGGGTCTGGTACTGGGTTGACCGTTGGCTGGGGAGCCTTTGTACTGGTGTATTTCTTGCACACTGTGCACTTTTTTAGAACATCAACTATATTTTGTTTGAGGTTGGGCCACCATACTTTCTCTTTTAGTGTGAGGTATAGGTTGTTAGCCTTTGTGTGGCCTAGTAGGCAGTGATGTCTTAGTATGGTGTCAACTCTTTGTGCAAGTGGAATGTATGGGACATGTTTGTCATTGATAATTTGATATACTGTGCCATTTGATACATGGAAATACTTTTTGTTTCTTACTAATGTATTGTGGGTCAGTTGATGTGTTGAGGGGTCTTTTCCTTTGGTTTTATACTCAGTGTTGTACAGGTTTGGCCAGTCAGGGTCCAGGTGGTCAAGGTGATCCTCTCTAGGCTGACATAGTCTAGAGAGAGCATCCACTGTGACCAGCTCTGCCCCTTTTTTTATTGGATGTCCAAATTGAGCTACTCTAGCAGGGACATCCATTTGGCTTGTTGCCATGCAAGTGCGTTCTGAGTTTTAAAGTATATTAAGGATTTATGGTCAGTTAGTACTCAGACATTAAAATGTCCTTCTAGATAACATCTCCATTTCTTGCATGCATGGTATATTGCTAGCAATTCCTTATTGTGTATTGGGTATCTCTGCTCAGTATTAGGTAGTCTTCTGCTTTTGTAACATACTGGCAGGAAGTCTTGCTGCCCTGGCTGGCAGATGCACAGGACTGCACCAATGGCGGTGTTGCTGACATCTGACTTGAGCTTGTAGCACCTGTTATTGTTAGGGTATTGCAAGATTGGTGCTTCAATCAGAGCTTGTTTTAATAAATGGAAATTCTTGTCACATTCTGGAGTCCAGATAATTCCTTTTTGGCATTACCCTATGCCAAGTCATTGATTGGTGCAGTTACTTTTCTGCAGTCTTTGATGTATTTCCTTAGGTAAGCTACCATACCAAGAAAGCATCTAACTTGTTTAACGGAGATGGGGTGTTTCACGTTAGTTATGGCTAAATTTTTTCTGGATCTGCTTTGATGACACCGTTGGAGAAAATGTGGCCCAAGAACAGGAGTTTCTTTTCCATAAATTGGCACTTACTTGGTTCTGCATAAAGTTTGTGCTTTGCAAGTCAATTGAGTGTCTTGTTGACATGTGTGAGGTGTTTCTCTTTTGTTTTTGAGAATATGATGATATTTTCAAGGTAGCATAATGTATTTGAGAGACTGTTTAGTGCTTGGTTCATCATGGTGACAAACATTGCGGGAGTGTTATTCATCCCAAAGTTCATTACTCTACATTTGAAGGATCCAAATTGTGTGCAGAACGCAATTTTTGGTATGTCCTTTCCTTTACTTAAACTTGGTTGTACCCTGAGGTGAGGTTGATTTTGGAGAAAAATTTGGCACCTGTGAGTCTTGTAAATAGATCCTCTATAAGTGGAAGAGGGTATTTAATCTTTACTGTGCTTGCATTTAGTGCTCTGTAGTCAGTTACTAGACACAGTGTGCCTTCTTTTTCTTTACAAAGAACACTGCTGACCCCCATGGGGATTCAGACAGGGGGATGAAGCCTTTAGCTAGGTTGTCCTAAATGTGTGTTTTGACTGTTTGTGTCTCCATGGGGGAGAGTCTGTAGAGGGGTGCAGGTTTAGGCATGGCTTTGCATAAGTTGATGCCATGTTTTACCTCCCATTTGGGGGTAACTCTGTGAGTTCTTCCTTGAATACGTGAGCGTATTCATTTAGGAGTGCTGCGGGTTCTGGGCATTGGATCTTTTGTGTTTATATGTTATTGAATTCAGTGAACCTCATTATGTGGAGGGTACTATATTTTGTTAGATTTTCTGAGTCATCTTGGTCTATGACCTGTATAAATACTGTGTCTCTTAAAATGAGGTCATTTGGTTCTTTGAGGATGTTGAAGTTGACTCTGTTGCGTTTGATGGTCATGGTTTTTGTTTTCCAAAATACACTGTGTTTCACTTGGGTAAACCAGTCCATGCCTGCTACAATGTAGTAGTTTATTTTGTTCATGACAAGTCCTTTGATGGACGTTTGTATGCCTTGGAGGTCAATTCTGAACGGAGTTGTTTTGCCTTTGAGTAGAACATTTGATTTGTCTGTCATTCTGGCGTATTTGAAGTTGGATTTGACAACTGGTATTTAGTACTTGGTTACAAAAGGTTTGCTAACCATAGTATGTTGTTCACCAGAGTCAAATAAAATTTTATGTGTATGTGATTTGTAAGTGCATGGGTAGACAAGAAGTTGTGAGCAATCTTTAATTTTTATGTTCATAAAAATGGACGATTGCGGGACACGTGGGATGCGAGCAGCAAAGTTTGTGCCTTGGTATAGTTTCTTGTCAAATTGGGGGGAGACAGGGGCACTTAAGCCTGTTCCCCCTCCTCTTTTCCCTGCTCCTCTGTTTTTGAGACCTTTGAGGTCAGAGAATGTGGGGTCAGATTCATAGCAGGTTGTTACTTCAGCATTGTTAACTTTGGCAGTATCCTCTTTCTTGGGACAGGAGCAGTTTGCGCTTTGGCTGCAATTGCCATTGTTGCAATTGGAGTTGCTGTTGTTATGGTTGGTATTTTGGCATTTATTGCCATTGGAGTTTTCTCTGCCATTGCTGTTTGAGGATCAATTGCTGTTGCATGCAGCATATTCCATGTTTGTGCGTTTTTCAGCGCGCTTGGCTTCTGCAATGAGTGTGGGCATGAAAGTATTAGCCTCTGGGCGGATGAGGGCAGCAACAGAGGGTTTCATTCTATTGATTAATGATGCTCTGGTATGTAATTTGTCAGCTTGTGCTGGGTTTTGAATTTTGCAACATATTCCCTCAAATTTGTTGGTGTAAGCTGCAATAGTGGTGTTTTGAGGAAGATCACTGAGCTGTATTGCAATGTCTTGGAGGGATTCAGTGATGCAGAAATTGTGGGTGATGTCCGCTTTGAACTCTTCCCAGTTGTCAAGCTGGTTGTCAGTTTGTGAGTCAACCCAGGTGGCAAACCAGTTAGCTGCGGCCTTGTACAGGTGCTTGCTGGCTTTCTGGACCTATTTTTTATGTGGGATGCGGCAGGCGCAGAGTTTAGCGGCTGAGTGGTTTAGCCAGTTGATGACGTTTTCTTTGTTTTTACCAAAGAACTTGTTGATACCAATGTATTTGGTGTTGGTCACTTCACCTGTGGTAGGTGGTATTGCGTTTGTTTGTGGTTGAAGAGAGCAACTGTATTGAATAATCATGACACATGCTTTGGGCATGATCAGACCTTTGAATAAAGTGCATCCACTAGGTATATCTTTGTCAATGTTGTGGGCGCAGAAGTATGTCTTCCAGGTATCCTGGGATGTGGCCTGGTTGAGTACGTGAGAAAAGGTGGGCAGGTTTTGGTCAGTCATTTTCTCTCTCATGGGTGTGGTCAAAAAACTGTAGCTGCTACCAGTGATAAGGAACGCCTTTTGGGGAAGCTTCAAATATGGAATCAAGAAAGAAGAGAAGTATCTTTTATTGGATAATACTTTAGACTTATATAGATTTGACTGTGGCAGGGATTTAGTTGGATTGAACATAAGAGTTGGTCATGTGCTAGATGGGTTTGAGCCACTGGATACTTGGACAGTCAGGTGATATTGCTTGGTTACCATTATTGGTATGTCAAACAATATATTGGAAGGGTACTAAATTGGGAGATGGATGGATTTTAAGTAGGTTGGCGGTATCCAGAATGCTTGTACATCCAGACCCTTGACAAAATTAACATTGGGTGGCACCAATAACAAAGTTCCAACTGCAGGGCCCCATCTTCAAGAAATGATTCAGTTGAGAATTAGATTGTACGGAATATATTGTACAACACAACCACAGGATGCATTTGAAAAGTAAATTAGAACTAGGGATAAATGATTTTTATTGAGTAAAATTTTGGGAGGACTCAACTCTTAGAGTTGAAACAGTGAAAATTATTCAATATATATCAAAAATTGACTAAGCAATATCACCTGAATCTTGGCCTCCTATTCCTTCCACCCTGTCAAGTGAGTATCTGGTCCAGGTTGCAAAGAACCCTTGTGTGATCGATTTCTGACAACCATGCTGATTAACAAGCTCATATTGGGTGACCCTCAAAATTACGCCAATTTATCAACGTCAATTTTCAAGGAGGAGCTGGTTTCAGCTGACAGACTGGAGCAGCTGTAACCCATTTTTGATCAACTGTTTGATTTAAATCTGTCAACTTGGTCAATTTTAATAAAGGTTTCCTGGATTTTTGAGCCTTCCTGCTTGGGCAGATAATCCCGGCATGTTGGAACCTACCGTGACATTACCCTCTGCTTTAGCCCTGGGCACAATACCACCATCTGGGAGATGGGATAAGGAGAAGTTTTTGTGGGCAGGCAGGAGTTTCATTGCAGCTAAGGTAAGTTCAGGGTGGCCAATAGAATTGGGATTGTGCTTTTAAAGCTTGTGAATAAGATCTGGGGAAATGGAACAATTGTAGTGGGGAACCCAGGAGTTTTCAGAATCAGGATAACCCTTCCACGGCACCAAATATTCCAAACAGCGTCAATTCTTGCGGGAAGCCAGAATACAATTTAGCTCATATTTGGGTTCTTCTTTCACAAGAATGGGTTGGGAAGAGGGAGTCTCTGTACCTTTAAAGGGATTAAGAAGACATTTATGAAAGGTGTGGAAAATCTTGAAAGCAGGGGATAAATCCAGCCAATAAGCAGAGGGGCCAATTTGACGTTCAACTTTGAAGGGGCCAACTTGCTTAGGCCCTAACTTGCAACAGGGAACCTTCAGTTTCATATTGCAAGCATCAACCATGACCAAATCACCTGGCCTATAAGTGGGACCTTCCTGGCGCTTGTGATCTGCATATTACTTGTAAGTTGTCATAGCAGCGGCAAGAGTAACCTGGAGCTCCTGATGAACCTGCTTCAATGCAGCAGCCTGATCAGTTTCAGCTTCCACGTTGTTAACCAAACAAGGACCCATATTGGAAGAAGGGGTGTAACCCACATCAGCATAGAAGGGTGATACTTGAGGTGACGTGTGAGGGGTGTTATTATATGTGAACTCTGCCATGGGTAGATGATCACACCAGTCATCTTGCCGCGCATTAGTGTAGCAATGTAGATAGACCTCCAAACTTCGGTTTACCCTCTCTGTTTGTCCATCAGATTGGGGGTGAAAGGCTGTGGAACAGTATAATTTGATACCAAGAATTCCAGTAAAGGCTTCCCAGAACTGAGCAATAAATTTAGGCCCACAGTCACTTACAATCTCCATTGGGATGCCATGTAGGGAGAAGATTCTATTCACAAACAACCTAGCTGTTTCCACTAAAGTAATTGTGGTTGAGCAAGGTACAAAGTGTGCCATTTTTGTGAAACAATCTACCACCACCATGATTGCGTTAAACTCATTGGGTTGGGAAGTTCACCAATAAAATCCACCAACACAGACATCTAGGGTCCTGCAGCGGGCTGCAGTAGAACCAGTAAACCAGTAGTCTTGTTCTAGCTTGCCTTAGATCAAACACATAACAGACAATCACAAACAAAAGCTGCTACCTGCACTGTCAAACCTTTCCAGGAAAACTGGCGGCAGATTAGTTCCACCGTTTTGTTTTTCCCTGGGTGGCCTGCCATTGTACAAGTGTGATGAGCCTCCATGATTTTTTCCTAAATAGTTCATTCTGGAACCCACAAGAAACCTTAATGATATAGAACTGTACCTATATTATGATAACCCTGGGGATGGCCCACTGGGTTTGCACATGCTAGCTCCAATAGCCTATCATAGCCTTTGGACAAAGGTTGCAGAAACTTAACTTTGTAATATAAGTCCAGGTCTGCGCCCTCAGTTAAGGACATGGTGGCCAGCGTAGCAGGCAGAGGCAATACAAAAGGCACCACTGCCTTGTCTGGAATCATAGTATGTGTGTTAGACTTGGCGTTCATACTAGTATCTGGGAGATGGGAAGGATTTCTGCTCAGTGCATTGGCCAATTGATTGTCAGATCCCTTAATAAACTTGCAGCGGAACTTGTATTTTGTCAGGTCACCATGCCATCTGGATTGACAACCTGACAAAACCCTAAGTTTTTAATAATACAGAAGAGCTTTGTGGTCAGTTCTTACTAAAAATGGATGACGTGCCAACATGAGATGGTGATGCCAGTGCTTTAACAATTCCACAACAGCCAACAATTCCTTGTTATAAATCATGTAATTGCATTCATGAGCCTCCATCTTTTGGGAGAAATACCCTACAGGTCTCTCAATCCCATTGCCAGCAGTCTGCAACAACACACCAGCCACAGAGTACTTAGATGCATCTGTGGAAAACACAAAAGGAAGCTCAGGATCCACATGTCTCAGCACAAGTGACAACAACAAAAGAGCCTTGACTGCTGAGAACGCACTTGTGCACTCAGGCGTCCAAACCAAAGTTGTCTTTCCACTAGCTGAATATAAAGGGGTGGCCACTTCAGACAAATGAGGGGTGAATTTCTTCAAGAACGTGCAGGTACCCAGGAAACTATGGAGTTGGGATACTGTCACAGGCGTAGTATACTCTCAAACCGCAGCTTCCTTGTTAGGGGCAATAGTGTGGCCATCTTCAAAGATAATATTACCCAGGAAGGTAACCTTACGTTTAAAGAATTTGCACTTACTCCTTTTAATGATTAAGTTGGCCTGAAGAATGCGCTCTACAACTGCCAACAGGTGGGCATTATGCGACTCCTCATCCAGAGAGAACACCAAGATATCATCCATATACACAATGGCACATACACCTAAGAGATCCCCCAGGACTGAATCAATTAGCCGCTGAAAGCAAGCCGGAGCATTCTTCAATCCAAAAGGCATTACACGGAACTGGAAGATACCCTTCTTGGTTCTGAATGCTGTCAACCATTCCATTCCTTCTGCAATCCTGATTTGATTGAAAGCATTCAACAGATCAAGTTTTGAAAATACCTTTGCCTTCTTAACACACCTAGAGATCTGTGCTGTGAGGGGTAAAGGATAAGGATCTGGAATTGCTATGTTATTTGAATTCCTGTAGTCAACACAAGGACAAAGAGACACATCAGCTTTTTGAACAAAAAACAAAAGGGAGCAGATTGACAAAGCCTTTTTAAAAATATAGCCCTTTGCTAACATGTCATGAGTCCACTCTTCCAAACATGCGTCTTCCTTCAAGATTAAAGGGTAAATAGGAGACACAATTCAAATCAGATCAACGGTAACCATAAAGTCAAAGTCAAACTGAGTGTGCTTGGGAATGACATTGCTTCTGGTGGCGTCAAACACCGCAGACCAGGGTTGCAAACATTCCAGTAAATCTGAACTTGCAGGGACAGGGACAGGAACCAATTGAATGATCTGAGAAGATTGCTCCATTTTGGACATACCTAACAGAGGAATATAAATAGATATAACCAAAGAGTGTTCCACCTATAGCGCATTTTCTTTCAGTAAGGTCAATACATTATGATATTTCCACCAACCCACCCCCAGAATGATAGGATACATCATGGAAGAGCAAACAAAGAACCTTGCTGTAAAAGACTGACCTGCAACTACAAACGTTACTGGCTTCTTCAGCTGGAAAGAGGAAACATTTGACAGTTTCCATCCCTAACAAGCATTCCAGGGTGGTACTTGAGTTGTAGCAAGTCGGCAGTCTCCACACTCATGAAGTTCTTGGAAGCACCTGTATCCAACAAAATGGCTTGCTGATAGATAGTCTGGTTGTTATCAATGCTACCATAAAACAAGAAGTAACCAGAAGTGGATTTATTTGCAGCATAGGTGGTAATCTTAGCAGGGTCCTGCTTCTCTTCAGCGGTACAGACAGCAGCTAAGGAGGCAGGATGCTCCTGGAAGTAACTCTCAATCATTTCTTGGATAGCAGCTGGAAGAACGGGATGATTGCAATCAATGGGGATGAGGGGCAACTCTTCAGACATAACCGCAGAAGGCTTTGCAGGTATGACATGTTGAAGCATTGCCAAAGAACTATCAGGACTGGACACAACTAGTGCCTCATTTACATTGACAGGTTTGTTCACCACTGCCAATTGCAGCTGAGAAGAGCTATGTGGAGAACAATCCTGACTTTAGTTAGAAGAATCTACTATGGAAAAAGGACCAGAAAACCAGGAGCGCGCAGCAGGTTTGTCCTCAATTACCAACTTACCTTTCTTGGAAGTAGACAGATTTGAGACCAGAGAAATAATTCAGCTTACCAGGGCCTCAGTTGTGGTTAATGGGGAATCCCAAACCGCCGAATCCTGGGCAGTCTGGTCAACTGCTAACCACAACACTGAGAGTTCATTCACCTCAGGAACATCAATTGTACAGCAGTAGGCAAGAAATGGAGGAAGGAATATTGAAAGTGGAGTAGTACCCTGCTGGAAGGCGTACAGCTTACAATATACTTTGAGCTCCTCAAGAGATACACACAATTTTTTAACAAAGGGTATGGAGATGCACTTTCAGTTAAAACATGTGGATTGCGCTCCACCACATACAACAACCATTCACAAGTATCCTCAGAAACCTTTGTCATCACATGGTAAACTTGGGATTTGTGACTAATGATTAAACCAGAATAGAATGATAATGCTGACAAAACTTGCCGCAAAATTTCATCAGTGGGTGGAGCAGGAAAATAATCCGGACGCTAAAATGACATGACACAACGGAAATAGAAACAGAAGATCCAGTCTCAACAACTGCAACCGGAGATGGAAACCACAAATTAAAGAAAAGTCCAAACTGAAAGCTCAGAAAAGAACTGATACAAATAAACATGGTAAATGCAGATATATTGATGGAGCAGGAGAAAAGAAACACAAATTCATAACAAACTGCTTCCAAAAACTCAGATGTGGAAGAGTTGAGTAATGTGACAGAAATTGCGGGATAGTATGAAGCCGTTTCTAAGTGACGGGGAATTATCACCCAAATTCACATAGAATTAATGATTAACCACCAATGTGGCTTCAGATATCTTTTTGTAAAATTTCCTTTTGTTATACCAGGATTAAGCAGAACAATTAAGCCTAACCAAAGTAGCCCAAGATAAATGGCCTGAGACAGCATCAATGTATCTTCAGAATAAAATTCTGAACATTGGGAGGCAACACAATTATCAGTTTCCAGAATGGGGGGAGCTTCAAGATTGGCTGGCATGAAATTAACATTGGGCAGCACCAACAACAAAGTTCCAACTGCAGGGCCCCATCTTCCAGAAATGATTCAGTTGAGAATTAGATTGTACAGAATATATTGTACAACACAACCACAGGATGCATTTGAAAAGTAAATTAGAACTAGGGATAAATGATTTTTATTGAGTAAAATTTTGGGAGGACTCAACTCTTAGAGTTGAAACAGTGAAAATTATTCAATATATATCAAAAATTGACTAAGAAATACCACCTGAATCTTGGCCTCCTATTCCTTCCACATTGTCAAGTGAGTATCTGGTACAGGTTGCAAAGAACCCTTGTGTGACCAATTTCTGACAACCATGCTGATTAACAAGCTTGTATTGGGTGACCCTCAGATTACGCTAATTTATCAACGTCAATTTGCAAGGAGGAGCTGGTTTCAGCTGACAGACTGGAGCAGCTGTAACCCATTTTCAATCAACTGTTTGATTTAAATCTGTTAACTTGGTCAATTTTGATAAAGTTTCCTGGCTTTTTGAGCCTTCCTGCTTGGGCAGATAATTCCCGGCATGATAGAACCAACCTTGACATCAGGGCCCAGAATGGGCCAGACGAATCCCTATGTTAAATAGTTTTGTTGCCTGCAATTGCGCAATCATGCAACCAATCAATCACATCATTGATATCATTAATTGACTTAAAGAAAACCTTGATTTCAAGTGGGGAATCAAAACCTGGTAAGAGCCAATCCTGGGGTCAATTGAAAACTGTTCCAGCGCCAAGCAAAAAGGTTTTTAATTGGCCAACCCTCTCTGAGACCAAGGAATTGGGACTTGGGCTTCCACATGACCCCAAAATCCCCTGCCAGCTTCCCCAGGACAAGAATAGTGAAAAAATCCTCTTAAATGACAAATAAAGCCTGCCAATGAGACCCAGCTTAAGAATAATCCTCCAACAGCCAATAAGGAATTGAAAGTAAGTACAATTGCAGTTTTCCAGCAGGATATAGCTGGGAACACTGGCAATCCTTCCCCTGTTTACATCTTTGCCTAATGAACTATTGCAGTTTATGCTATTGTACCATTGGAAGATTGAAGGACTTTATTATACTTTTACCTCTTTAACCTTGCTGTTCTCCTCCTGCAGAGAAGAACCACCAACCCAACTGGTCCAAAGGAGCGTCAGGCAAGATAAACTTGCCCTTGTCCAGACAGAACCAGTTACTCCTCTTCCTGAAAGAGTTCTTGAACAAATTTTAGACTCTTTCTGCCTTCCTCTCTTGAGCCAATGTTTCCTCTGTACCAGCCAGCCCGTCAAACAGATGAGCAAGCCTATTGAGGATTTTTCCTACCCCTCATACAATTACAGTAAGCTTGGGTTTGCCTATGTCACCCTATTGGGTTTCACTGAACAAGTGATACCCCATATGGGCTCTTGGCAACCCTGGGCCTTTGCTGTGAACTACATGTTGAGGATTGCCACAGTTGTGTACTGGGTGTTCCAGGCCCTCCCTTTGTCCCTGTTTGCTGACAAGCCTGATACTACGCCTTGCCATTAAAATTGGGGAAACCCTGTATGAATATGAATTTAGAGTGGTTGTTCCAATTCCCATTTTAATCATCCACCAGTTGGTCTGGATCTCTGAGGGTTTTGCCATGGGGCAAGACAAACCAAAAAATCAAAGAATACTCAGCTCTTCATGCACTAAGAAATTCTTTGCATCATCCAAGCTGACTTTTCCCTCAATATTCCAAATCATTCTCAACAGCACATCAAATCTATCACCAGGTAACACCACCATAGAGGTTTTTAATTCAGTGTTTTTCATTTGATTATCACCTTGTTGATGATTTCATATTTAATAGCAATCACTCTATGTTCATTAAAGAAGTTCAATGTGAACAGTCTTGATGGATAGATACCATATTTTCTCATAAAACTCTTGTAGATAGAAACTTCAGTATAACCTGGATCATACACTGCTTTTCAGGAATTCCATCAAATGTGATGTCAAAAATAATAACACCTTGAAATACCCATGCAAAAAGTGTGAAAACTAACAAAGCTGGCATATTTGAATAAATTTCTTTTGCCATTTGACCCCCTTATTGCAATCAACACTCATTGTACCCAAACTGGCTGCCAGAAAATTTTCCCATTTTTTACACTGAGCTGCACATTCACTATTAATTCATCTTTTGGGACATCAGATACTTCTTTGGGTAAACTTTTAAAAGAGACATATATTTATTTCACTGGTGATACCACAGGCTTACTAGCAATTTCCATGTATTTTCCAGTGCTCTCACTGATTGTAGTTTTATCCTCCAAATTTCTTTGACTGGATGATCACAAATATCAGATTGGGAGACAATTAAGCCTTCTGAAATTTTACCAAAAACTTAAACACTAGATAAGGATTTCCTTTATCAAATTCTGAGTGTTTTCAACATTGTCCTGAAAAATTTCCATCTTCCTGTAGATTCAATAGCTCTTTGTCAGCAGAAACTTACAGGCAAATTTGAAATCTAGAAATGAATCCTTATCTAAAGGGCTTTAAGGAAGTCTTTTTTTACCTCCACAATCAGATTTTCCTTCACCAGTGGCAACATGGGGCTCCTGCTCTTTCCCTGGGAGCGCTTTGAGATAATTCAATATCTCACTTTATCTGTATCATCTTACGGGCAAGAAAATACTGTGATGATTTCTCAAAGAATAGAATTGAGGACTGTGTTATTAATTTAGACCACATGCCTATGAAGAAGGTGTCTTCAAATAAATATTGGTGCTGTTCTACCTCTACAAACACCAAGAACTCATCCATTCTTGAAAGATACATAAAAGCTGTTAAATTTCCTACCTATGTCACATCTCAAGCTCTTTGAAGAGCATTTATTGGCCTGGGGATTACTGTATAGCTAGCCCAAAACCCATCCAGCAATGTGGGTCAAAAATCTTCTTTTTTAAAATTAAACCACTTGAGGAAAGCCAGACCTGCCTACCTCCAACCAACGGTATTTCTCCAAATTTTTAAGTCCTGATGCACAGATAAGAGACCCCTCCAGAAAGACATTTGATTCTTTGGTGTAATCATAAAAGGGAGTAATTTTTGGCAGGCATCAACAGAACCCCTTTCACTGTGGGTTTTCCTGTCACAGGTTGGGCGCTTGTCACTGTAGTTTCAATAGTTCTGGAAATCATCCATCCCATCCAGGAAAACAACAGCATGAAGAAAACAGCTCAAAAATCAACAGAGCCAGATGATCTGAGCCAAAATGTTTATGGGGAGTGGGTGACAGCTTCCCCAGTTCCATTCAAATATTGCTCTGTTGAATTAAAGCTGGGTGAGATAAGTGGCTGCATGCTATAAGCCATTGATTACACTATTGTTGCACAAAAAGAAGCCTGAATTTTGACTACCAAGGGTTTCTTTTCTAACCAAATATGTATAGCTGGCAGCAACAGATTGACAAGGCTTATTGGTGTCCCAGATGACTACCATGGAAAAAGAAGGATAAGTTGAGCTAGGATGTATCTCCAAGTTTTATTTTCAATCAGCTCTTAAGAGTTAACTCCTTCCCATAAGTTCTAATAACAATTCTGAAATAAAAAGAGCCATAAAATTTATTTCTAGGCTTGGTAATGGATCTTTTTTGGGGCTGTTACACCACCTTCTCACTAACTTAATTTTTAACCAGCTTATTACTGGTTGCTGGGAGAAAGTCCCCCAATCTTTGTCTCTGGATCATGCCAGTATCAAGTGTCCTCTAGAGGAGATGAAACTGGAGGGCACCCCAGACTCCCAATGCCCTGAGTTCTGCTCAGAGGCTTCTTTGCTCCTCTTTCAAGTGCTGCATCTAGTGGTGTTATGGTTGGCTCTCATCATTTTACTAAACCATAAGTTTAACTTTGGAAATTTCACTAAGCAGTGTTTTTATTCTTGTTCTTAGCTTATATTTAATGGTTTGTGGGCATGAATCTTTATCCCCCGTAATTCTGGTTTTGGAGACTGCTATCCTGCTGCTTTTTTTCACAGATAATTGCCAGATCCAGGAAATTCTAGCTCAAATTACCATTGCCCCATAGGCTCTTGCTGTTAGACGGTTCCTGATGCAGAGCTTCAGAGAGCCTGGCTTCAATTCCACAGCCTTTAATCTTAGCACCTTGCCCTCCCATTGCTTTGCCAGCACTCTTGGCCTCTTACAGCCTCAAGCCTTTCATTTCCTTATCTTACAAACTTTCATCTTCAGGAATATATTGTCATATCTAAGCCACAGATTTTAAAGCCCCAATCAGAGCTTTTTTTCCCAGGGCAGGGGGTCCCTTGATTGATAAATAGCCGGCATCAAGATCCCCATCACCAGCTTACACCCCCTTCAAGGTCTCCTTAGGAAAAGCCTTGGCTGCCCCTCAATCATCCCAAGCTTTCTTCAATGGACCCTGGGGAACTCCCTTTGCAGTGCAATACTATCTCTTTTCCAGCCCCAAACTTGACCTTATTTCAGCTAGAACTGTTAGGCATGGAAGATTTGAAGGAGTAGCAAGGGGGAGCAAAGATGGTTGAAAATAAGAGTCCATTTGATACACCAGTTCTGCCCATATACTGCTAGGGGTAAGTCTGGCAGGACCCCTCTGGTTGTGAGATGCTACCTGGATCTCCATATGCCTTCTTTCAGTGAGATCCTTGCCCTACCTGGCCCTGAGCTGGCAAGAGGTATTATCCAGAATCCTTTAAGCCCTTAGTTAGACACTGTCCCAGATCACCTGGTTGAATGCCCAGGCATACCCCGCTATAGCTTCAGGCCGCCCCTAACTCCTCCAGTATGATAGCTACAGCTATATTATGCCCAAGACTTCAAAAGCTCCTACCCAGAACCAGATGACCACTCACAGTGATAGCAGTACCTCTACTTTCACCAAGTCTGATCTATTAGACCTGATGAGAGACATCCTTCTTATCAGATTTAGGGGTCTAATACCTTTAGCACTGACTTGTATCCTATACCACCAAAGAGGCCTGCTCCCTAGAGTCAACCCTGCATTAGAGCTATTCCTGTTCCTGGATCAGCTTTCCTGGTTGGTTAACCTGGTTATGGGCCACCTGATCCTGTATCTGGTTAGTTAGATCTATGTGATCTCTTGATCAGTCCAGGCTAAACAATTCTGGGGAGGCTCCCTCCAAATATGGGCGCACCAGGGTATCCAGGATCTTTACCCGGCAGACCCTTAGCACGCTCCCAATAAAGCTACCAGTTCAGCCTGCAGGCTTCACAGTACTTGGCTGGCTGTACCTCACCAGGGTCTAGAGTGGCTGATGTACGCTCCAGGGCTGGATACCTGCCAAGTTGATTTAGCTGCTTCAGGTGATCCAGTTGGTGGATGGCTCATCAGTGCTCCTGATTGGGTAGCGTGGGAGGCCCTGGGCTTATTTATAACCAGGATTCTTCTAGCCTTGAGGTACTAATGTGGGATCTGTGGGAAGGGGATCTAGTACACAGAAGTCTCTGCAACCCTCTATAGTCCTGGGGGCCAAGGTCTTGGGATCACCAAGCTCTTGAGGCCTTTGGCAGCAGGCAACAGTTCCCTGGTTCAGTTGAGATATATAGCATGAGCTCCATAGGTTAATGTGATGACCTTTCTCATCACCTGCTGCCCCTCCAAAGTTTGATAGCTCTGTGGCTCCTCCTCCTTGTCTTCTTTGTTGCTGTTGCTCCAGTAAGGTTCATAGGAGCTATCCAGAACAGGGCTCACCTTCTCAATAAGGCTAGTGGGAACAGCATCTTGGCAGTACATGGGGATGTACACCATGGGCACTCTCTTGACGCTGGTGGTGTTTAATATTCTAGTGGTGGTGACTTTGTGGCTTCCCTAGATAGCTTTGGAGCTCTGGGGTTGATCCTGCCTGCTCTGCCAGCCAGGCTGCCCGGGACCTGTTACTGCTTCTGTGCGGCTTCAGCTTTACTCTGGAACCTGAGCTGCTACTTCAGCCTTCTGGGTACCAACCACCTGTTAGTTGATTGTAAGGATGGCCTTGCTTGTGGCCTACCCTGACTCTGTTACCTGGTTGGTGGGATGTTCTGTATGGCTGCTGAGATAAATCTGAAGCAGACCCAGCTGACCCGCTCCATCTTTATAAGCCGTTCAGCTATACTTTATTGTCCAGGCATAGCATTCCAAAGCTGGTGATACTTACCAACAAGTTTGCATCAGGTTTAGTTTCTCCTGGTTGATCCTCTTTGATGTCATGGCTGTTCAGCAGCATTATGCACCAGTACACTTGCTTTATCAGATGGTCTTATCCCAGAGTTGGCCGCTAAGAGTTCAATTTCTCATACTTCTGCCTCAGGCCATACATCTCATTAAGGGTTAACCAGTGATGGTATGAGAACTTGGTCAATCCAGTTCAATGCCTGATGCTCTTGTTAGCTGTTTCAGCTGCTATAGGGGTTCAGGGTTGGGATGGGATTTCACTTTGGTGCCAGGGGTTGGGCTGGTTCCCCAGGACTTGGGGTGTGCAGGAAGTTTAGGAGAGTTCTTGGAGCAATTCAGTTGGTGGGATAGGTTGGGCTGCTGATGTCTCTGGATAGATCTGTTTGTAGCATGCATCTTTTGCTGTAGGCCAGGGATCAGCGACCCTTGTCTAAGAAATGGTATAGGTTCTTACAGAGAGGTTGGGGTTGCTCTGGAGTGAGCCTGTTTTTCTTTAGTGTAGTACATTTTGCTTATTTTGACAGGCTATAGGCTTGCTGCATCTCAAAGGGTTGGCATCATGATCTGTATCCAGGGCAGCGGTGGGGTATAGATGTAGCGGTTATGGGATCTCTAGTAACGGTTGTGTCCGAGCCGTCTTGGGTTCAGAGTAGATTTTCTTGACATGGGGATCGGGGTTTAAATCTTTTTGGATTGTGATGAGGAAGGCTTACTTCCTACAGAAGCTCTTAAAGTGAATATAAATATTTTAAAGGTAGAAGTTTAATATTTAGATCTTTTTTGGATTTAACTTTGATATGAATTATTGTTCTAAACCTAAAACAGAAGCTCATGTATTTTTTATCAAATAAAAATCCAAAAGAATCATACGCTAGCAGTAGTGATACGGCTACAATTCCAGAAAAAATGTAGTTGGTACAGTTTTCTGGGACCATAGCCAGATCTGAGAAAAATGGCTACTTTATTATTAGGGCTGCAAGGGTCAGAAATGGTGACTGGTTTATAAAAAACACATATTTGTCTCAGATCCAGCAATGGTTCTGGAAAATTGTCATGGCTACAATTTTTCTGGAGCTGTAGCCGTGCACATCCTCAGACAGATATTTTTTGGATCTTTTTAAATAAACCCATATTTTTCTTTTGGATTTTAAAATAAAAAGGATAATAATTTGAATCTGACTTTTGGTCAAAAGAAATAATAAAAATTGTAAAGAATCTGGCTCATCCAGAAAGAGAAAGCCATCTTTGACTATTTTTTAAATTTTGGATTCTCCTAGGTAAGGAGAATCCAAAAACGCAACATATGAGACATGATGATTATGGTATTTACTGTAATCAGCGCATTTTTAATCTGCTGCAGCCCTGTTCGTTATAAAGCAGCCATCGTTTCAGATGGGCCACAGTCATATTTGTATTCTATTGGTAACAAGGTTATTGAATTAGCTGCATAGGTTTGGGGTTTTAAAGTCAGAGCTAAATGATAATAAAATATTTATCTATATAAAGTTTGATATAGTTTTTGTCGTTGCAAGGGGAAAACTTTATCTGAGGAAGGTATCGCTTTGGGCAATTTAATCCAATCGGGCTAGATTTAACTAACCGCCAAGGATAAAATTTTGCTTCAACCCTTTACTCGATGTGGTAGCTTCAGGAAGCTGTCTTGGTATGCCTTCTTATCTGATGGTACAGTTGAGGGCATTTAATTATCGTGTTGAGTAATTGGGTGCTGGATCGAACTGCGTTTATTGCTGGGTTTTAAATGTTTGGTATCTGTGGTTGGGAAATCAAGATTCGATGGCTAGGGGTTGATCCCTTGGTCCATCTTAATCGAGTGCAGTGGCTTGGTTTTTGAGGCGGATAAGATGAAATGTGATAACTTGGAACTGATATAGTAAGATTTTATATTGTATGATGGATTGAAATTCTAAGGGGAAGCTGAGTGAAAGTATATCATTGATGGCGCTGCAAAGGAGAGGATGGATATCTTTTACAGCTCACTTGGATTGCAGTGTTTAAATTGGGATTTATATTGGGAATTGCTTGTATGGGTTATCCTGAAGGTGCTTGAGTGGAATTGTGAGGTGATTTGGAATAATCATGATTAGAAGGGAGCCTTTCTTTTCTGGCGATGGGCAATAAAGCCGAGGCTCAGCACGATTGCCCGAGGGAGGGCAGGGCCAAGCTTCTGCATCATTCCGGAAGCTGCTTGGAACTCGATGCGCCCCATATGGCAGGTGGGTTCAAAGTTGCCGTAGTACTTTGCAATAGCAACCTTGTTGAGGGTAAGCGACCACGTCACCTCCATCTCAAAGGGATCTAGCGTTGGATTCCACTCCATGGCCCAAGTCTCGTCCTTGTACGCGATGCTGAGACGGTGACGGTTGAAGGTGAATTTCTTTTCAGACAACTTGACGTCTGGGTCTCCCTCTTTAAATGCAAGCCTATACTTATTTGCCCCACACCAACTCGTCTTGCATACCTTCCCAAGCAGTTTTCCTTCGCCGTCCAGCAACGATGACAAAATGTTCCCAACAGGAAGCACAAACTGGTACACGATCCCCTCGGAGCTATAGAAATGCCATCTCTGCTCCTGATTATCCCGCTTGACTTGGAGCTGGAACTGAGGACAATCAAACAGCTTGCTTTCAAGGTACGATGCCAATTCCATACCCCTCCCTCTGCACGCTGGCCTTTAAATACCCACCCATCCACCAACTAGAACTGAGCCACAATCCCATTCTATACTTGCTTCTCATCCAACAAAGAAAGTTGATCTTCTTTCAAAACCAACTGCCACAAAGGAAGCACAACCACGTGACTAAAATTCCACCCCCAAAGCTTTGTTTCAGGATTCCCCCATCAAAAACCACGCAAATAAAATCCCACTTTAAATTCATCCCACCAGCATCATTAAAGCTCATGCATCCCTTCGCCCGCAACCTGTCCCTACAACCCCAGTTCTCCGCATCATCCCATTAAAGAAATATCCTCGAATAATTCCCAACAAAGCAACCAATCAGACAACCCTGCTTCTTAGCCCTTTCAGCAAAGATCCCCACTTATCAATAACTGCACCATTAAGTGATACAAATCACTCTCAAACCAGAACCATCCACTTAATGAAATCTCAAGCATATCTTCCAACCTCTCAAACAAGGAAAATCACCCACGTGATCCCATGCCAGCATCGAAGCTACCTTCGCCTTTTTCGGAACTATGCAGCCAAAGCCCTTTTCTACCAACCAAACATCGCCAACGTTTTCTGGAACTTCTGCTTAACCAACCAACCCCAATAATAAAATGTAAAAATATATAAAACGTATCAGGAACCTATCGAATAAGCTCAATCCCATCAAACTGATCCCCCAAATGTCCATTGATCTGAACCAACTTTAAGCTTCTGAAACAATGCAGTAGCTCCTCAAGTAAACCTTACAATTTACACAATCCCAGTAGAAGCAAACCTAATCAAACGAGTAGATAGATCTATAAAAAGTTAATCTAACCAAGGATGGCATGATGAAACAAAAGATCCAAAATATTGTCATAACTGTGAAGTTTGAACCATATTTACTGAGAAGAAAACGTTTAAGGATAGATAATACCTTTGTTCCAGAATCAATCAATCAATCAAATAGCTGGGTATGAGCTGCATGGGGAGAAGTATCCTTATACTTGAGGTACAATGATTAAAGATAAATTAGCTGTGCACATTGTTTTAAAGACTATTAGCTGTAAGGTCTCAGCCAGAAGGCTCTTTTTAGAATCACACCTTGAGGGAGGTTGCAAGGATTATATATACCATGATTGAACTTTTTACACCCCATGGTAAGAAAATTGCTTTTATTGGATTTTTATAGCTAAAGGTGTCATTATGCTTGCCCTCATTTGCACAGGGATGGGAATTTATCGGTTACATTGATGTTTAACCATTTCATCAATCATCTCCCCACCCTTCTCATACCAAAACTTACTTCCTACAGAATCAGTTACCCATGCCTCATCCCCAACCTATACTATTATTTATGGTATGAAACTAGCCTTGATCTGTTGGCATATTGGGCTTTTTTCCTGAATAACTTCCTGCATTTGGAGTACTTGGGGAAGTACCTTACTTGGTATATTTAATTCTCAGACAATCAGTACATTCAATTTTTTAGGTTTTGTCTCATAACCCAAATCAAACCCACTAAATTGAGAAACCCTGCTAACCTGGGCATAGGAAACTTTCAAGATATATGATGGTTGCTTTGGTTGCTCTTCTGGGATCCCATTTGTTGCAACCAAGTGGCCAAACTTGCCCGCTAATGTATCTTATGATACACAGGGGGCGCTCAATGAGTCACCCCTTGACTTGTCTAACAACATGAACCAATCTGATGGTAATGTCAAATGGTGGACACTTTCTCCTAATTAGGAGCATTACCAATTTGACCTGCTGATCCCCGCACAAGTTATTCCTTGGCTTCAAACCTTACATGGAACACACCACTATGCCACCCCCTTGTGGCCTTGTGGCTTTCCCCATATGGTATATTAATTGCAATATTCTACAATAAACAATACCTTATTCTATTCACTCTTGTCCTTTCTATTGGACTGTTGTCTTCC